>CAHIKZ030003536.1:567500-652500 GCA_903632075.3 Acanthosepion pharaonis
CATTTCTGTCGTAGAATGCTTCCAGTAGCTTACTGTTAAACTTTATTTATCTGATTAATCTGAGAAATTTATACCAGAAGAGAAGTTTGGTATGGTTTGTTTTACGGCATATTAATCTCAATGGGATATTTAAATACCGACATGTGTTTTATTGCTGGTAATTTTTTTTTTTAATTTGTATTGTTGGTAATATTTTTCTTAAATGTATTGCTGGTAATATTTCTTTCTTTTTCAAAAATGTATTGCTGCTAATAATGTATTACTGGTAATATTTTTTTCAAAACTGTATTGCTGGTATCTTTTTTAATAAATACCGGTAATAATGTATTGCTGGTAATAATTTTTTTTACAAAAATGTATTGATGGTATTAAAATCTATTTTTAAACTCTCCCAGTGCTCTGACCTCAGTTCGGAGGCCAACTACCTGACAGTAGCTGGGACCCCAACAGGCGCTACCACCCCGAGTCAAGGTGGAACTGGGAACACCATCAATTAAGCGGTGGTTCCACACTCCTCAAAGTCTTCTGATCATAGGCCCTGCTGCCTGATGTAGTTTATCGTCATACCCAGAACGCCTCAGAGGTGCAGTCAGTGTATTCTAAATCCCCAGCCGACACGACAGACAGGATAAGTCAAATGTTTATCACTTTCTCTAAATTAATAGGAAACGAATTTTGAATTTCTCTCCAGACTTCGAAACGATGTATTGCAAATTTCAACAGATGTACAACATAAAAGTCATTATAAAAGAAACAGTCCAGTAAAATTTACAAACGCTTCTAAGATTTCCCGAAAATTTTCACAAAAGATATCAATAGGATCTTTTGCATCAACGTCTAAATGGCTGTATTTTTTATTCACTATCTACTACTCCCAGCTGAATGCAGTTTTCTTTTTTGTTCTGTATCCTTTCAGGACATGGGCGATCATGGCTCTCCACAGCTTCCTATCATTCATAGTTCTTTAGATTTTTTTTTGACTATCCCTCACGGTCCCTGTTCTGTCATCCTATTTCACAAGCTTCTTGTTGCCTCTTTTGTCTGAATATGTTTTGTTTCTCCAAGCCTTCTTTCCTCACTATGGGTCACAGAAATTTCAACTGTCGCTTTCTAATGTTAACTATAAGCGTTATTTTTGTTTCCATTTTCCTTAAAACTTCCTCGTTGCTTACTTGATCCGTCGTTGGTATTCTCAGTATCCTCCTGTTGAGTAACATCTCCGTTTCACTCCCCTACAAAGCCACAAATGTTTACTGGCGAAGGAGGCACCACCAAAGTCAAGTCCACTATAGCAAAAAGATCCATAGTGTCTAACCTAGCAGACTGCCTTGAAAAACAACTCTCAAAATCTTGATTTTATTTCGACTCGAAAACTTACATTTGACATATCGAATATGTGCAACTATCTTGACCATTAGGCAGACCTAAAATATTGATATTTTTTTAGGACAGTTTAATAATAGGAAAAACTATAAGCACAGAACCACTCCCAATAAGGATCGAACTCACTTTGCTAGCCTGCTAACAATGCTCTACGACAAAGCTTCTAAAATAATATATCGAACGACACGGGTGACACAAGGCAAAAGTAGTGGCGCGCTCGCGAAAAGTCGATCCTACACAATTGAATGGTCTGTGTGATCAATATAAAGAAAGGCAACTTATGGGATCGACATAGTCGTTTATTTTTAATGATCAACGCTTTACCTGAATCGAATTAAGTTTTCAATACCTTTTATCAAATATACCCGGATTCACGTCACACATCGTTGCTGAGAACAAGTTTAATGGAAATGACCTGAAAATGTGGCTCTAAACAGACGTCACAAGTGCGCCAGGCCGGATACGGTCAGGAGGCAATGAGTCATAGACTCTATTGGGGCAGGTCGGGCGAAATTTTACTGGACACCAGCTAGAGTTGTAGTAGCCGGTCACTGTTTATTGTCGGTCCTCCTCTTCAGAACAGGATACAATTTTTTTTTATTACGGAGAAGAGAAAGAAAGATATGTGCATAGTGGAAATGACAATGACTTCGTAAAAATCTTGGGTACTTCAATGCAACGTGATGTTTAACAACCTAGTTTTGTAGATTAAATCTACGATAATAGGTTCGATCCTTACTGAATGCATTAAGGACATAACTGTATGCCTGACTAATGTTGTTATTTTAATGTCCGAACAGAGGCAATCATGGCTCTCTGCAAATTCATTTTGTTTATATAATCTACAAATTGCCATGATTCTTGGAATAGATAGAGGAGTGGTTTCCTGTTGAATTCAAAGTAGACTGTCCTTGCTGCTAATTAAAGCTTGAAAGTCTACTCTGATATTTAATCTCTAGCGGAATAGAAAAGTGACGAATTCCTTCTTTTTCCAAGACTATAGTGCGAAATTAGTCTGGAATTTGAACTCAGTTCGCTGAATTCCCGTTTCAGCGCTGATAGCAGCTACGCTACTTGTAAAGCTCGGTTTCTTTTTCTTTATGTGCCGTGTCCCTTCAGTACGTAATCGATCATGGCTCTCCACAATTTCCTGTCCTTTGTAGCTTTTAATATTTTTATTTTTTCGGTTTGGTAAATATAAATTCATACGATTTGCCGAGGGACAACATTTAGCAGGTTGAACTCTCAGTTTCAAAATTACTTTAGCAACTTCGATTCACAGGAGATGCTTCTTAGTTGCGACTGTCTGTTACATTATTACTGGGGTTCGATCTTCACTGAGGACCCAACACTTGTGGATAAACGGGATAAATATCAGCTAGCAGTACCCGTGAAAATTTTACGGTTCTGCTATTTTAATTTTCTGTTCAATCATAATTCTTAATTTAAGAATAAGCTCCTTGAGAATTCTACAATAGAATAACTGTGGATTTTGCCATATTGCTTTGTTGAATATTTGAGCTTAACATATTAAAAATATCGGGGTAATAATCATGAGTATGAATGAAGGCCGTTATTTTAAGAGGGTAAAAATCAAAATATTTAAAATTGACAAGGTTTGCCATTTCACTGAAGCAGACGTTATTGCCTCTTTTATCTTCTCTTTCTTTTTTTCTCACTGAAAGCTGAACGCCTCTGATATGGCTTTACTCGAGATCCAAACGGAATAGTCCATTATTTATAAAGTATTGACAGGGTGTAACACTCACTCACTCAAAATGGGGCGGGGGTCCGTGCTTATGGCCTTGCGTAGTGTACTACGGAAAAATATCAATATGCTAGATGTACCTCACAGTCAAGGTAGTTGCGTATTTGAAATGTTTCAAAAGTCAGTATTCGAATGAAGTTAAAAGCCAGGATTTTGAATACTGAGATTCAGTGAAGAATGGACAGAGCTTAGTCATCGCAACTTAAATTAGTGACCACACCCATGATATATCCAAACGACTATACAACCTCTTGCCAGCAAAAAGACGTCTAGACAAGGAAAAGATTTTAAATTGTTTTAACAACTGATGGTGAAAATAAACTTCTGCGTTAAATATGTGTGTAAAAGCATGTTTGTTTATTTTTTAGCGGGACCGGCAAAATAGCTTCTTCTTGTTTAACTATTTGAAACAAAGTATAGTAGAATTTGTCCTAATGTTTTATTTATTATCTATTTTACTTGCAAAAAAATAAACCTTGAAACGGATATAAAAAGCAGATTGGCTGATTGATGTCACGGCATATCAACATTTTATGGATTATTTTAAAACAGACAATAGAAGAGGAAGAAAAAGAAAGGAAAGGAAAATGAAAGTGGGCGGTCAGATTTTTTAGTTCCTGTTTAGGTTAACCAATGAAATAAAAAATAGATGGCCAAATACTGAAGAATGGATTGGATATCATTTCAATAAAAAGAAAAGGACTTGGATATTTACAGGATATCATCGAGGCTGGATCAATAAGTCCGTAGCCTACAAAAATCGTTAAATGATTTTTGATTCGAAAGTTTCATTGTATGTATGTTAGATTTATATAGTTAAACTTCACCCTTGAATTAAGTAGTTTAACAAAGAAATAGATTGTGTTTAAAAATAAAATTCCTTTTTGTAAAAATAAACACTCCGTACTATGTTGTTTTCGAACACACCATTTATTTTAAAATATAATAATTATATCATTTTGTTCTTATTTTTTTTTTCTATATATATATATATATATATATATATATATATATATATATATATATGTCTATATTTCTGAGATGAGGTATTATGCACATTATTTACATTATTCGGACTATTGTCCTCATCTTTGTCGCCATATTTATTACAACGTTTCGGCCGATGTCCTTAAGGACACATGACACAGTGAATAAAGGCGTTAGTTAGTGACAGGACCCAAAGAGCGTGAGTTCAATACCCGGTTAAGGCAATGGAGAACGTTCAGAGGGAAATTAACAGGAGATAACTGACATCCATTAAAACATGGCGCGTGGAACTAGAACAGTCTACCCCAGTGAGCGAAATAAAGGGTTCAGTTCGACATTCCAACCACCTGAAGAAGGCCGGAGCTTACAACGGCCGAAATGTTGCAATAAATATGACGACAAAGATGAGGACAATAGTCCGAATAATATATATATATATATATATATATATATATATATATAATAAAAAGGCTTAGACACTAATATTCCATGGTCATAATTTATTCCATTGGAATCGTAAATTAAATACGATCCAATTCATCAGACCTACAAATTCAAAAAAGAAAACAAAAAAAAAACAACTCCGGAAATAAAAACAGAATTTAGAGAGAGTGTAAGTATGAGGAGGAGGAAATTAAACCATAACAGAGAGAATTTTAGGAGAGATGGGTGGAAGGGTTTAATTAAGAAAAAATGAATGTTGACGGGTGTCTAATGCATAAAGATACATTTCGTGGTGACATACACACACCATAGACAATCTAATGTTAGAATAAGAGGGAGGGAAAAACGAGGTGGGGAAGAGAGATGGGACGAAGGAAAGTAAAATTGCGTTTACTTAAAGGGCTGCTTTGTAATTGAGAAAATTTGACAAATTTAATATCGACTACAGGTTACAAATCAAATATAAATATATGAAGATAAGTATAACGATTATCTAATCCAGAAAGGACCTATATTTCTATGTTCAAAAACACATGCGAATATACACAATAACATATACATGTATATACATACACATAGGCGTGTACCCACATACACACATACATATACCCATGTACACACATATAAAAATATATTCACATAGCCACACATACACATATTCATCTATATCCATATACACACACTTTTCACATAGATATACACGCATACACATATATATACACATCTACATATACGTCCATCTACATATATGTCCATTCATCTACACATACATACATCCATATACGTATACATAAATATACATATATACACATACATGTACATCCATACATACACATACATATACCTATATACACACCCCTACATATGTACACATATATACACACATACACACACAGCTAAGTATACACACATATACATATATATCCACATACACACATACGTATATATATATACATATATATATATACACACACATACATACACATACATACACACATACATATATATATATATATACACACACAAACACATACACACACATGTATATATACACATACACACACATATACATACATAAACACCTCCATACATACATATATACACACTTACATATACATACATATATATACACACATATACACATACATATACATGCATATATATATATATATAATTTAAAATCTAAATAAGTAACATTTCAAACATTTGTGTAATATATATATATATATATATATATATATATAAAATACATAGCGCATCACATAAGCGTACACAATGATACATATAGAGATAAACATAATAGTCATTCCATTAAAATGTGACATCTTGGATTTTTACCCTTCTATTTCAGAGGAGCTATTAATTAATAGCCTTAATTTCGCCAAAGGATATACCAAAATAACGAATAATGATCGGGACATTTTTTTAGCGTCAAGAAGATCAATACTTACATACAATGACGCTACTTGGGTGAAAAAGAATAATGGTAGTTTCGATGTACCTATGGGAGCCGTTGATTCTGCCAAATTGCAGATCTGGTGGGCATATATATTCTTGACACCTTGAGTAGAGTAGTTAACCTTAACCAAGTCGGAATTTATAGAGATGACGGCTTAATCATTGTCCCAAATAGCAATGGTCCCTTGACTTCCAGCTTACATAAGAAGATAATTAAGGCCTTCAAATACTTAGGCCTTAAAATTGAAATATCTTCCAACCTGAAAATAGTCAACCTTTTGGATATTACACTCCATCTATCGGATAATACCTTTAAACCCTTCCATAAAGTTGATCAAACACCCCTATAAACCTCTTCCACCCATCTCTCCTAAAATTCTCTCTGTTAAGGTTTAATCTCCCTCCTCCTCATACTTACACTCTCTAAATTCTGTTTTTATTTCCGGAGTTGTTTTTTTTTCTGTTTTCTTTTTGAATTTGTAGGTCTGATGAATTGGATCGTATTTACGATTCCAATGGAATAAATTATGACCATGGAATATTAGTGTTTAAGCCTTTTTATTATATCCTTACTCTATCCTAGACATTGAGTTCTACCTGGATTCTTCCTCTTGGAATTTAAAAAAAATATATACATGCATGGGTATTTATATATTTTGCATATGTATGTATATTTTCCACTAATATTATCTATATATAAGTTTTTTTATGGTACAGAATTTAATAATAGCTAGGAAAAGACCAATTTTATAAGGCATTCTTAAAAGAAAAAGCTAAAAAAAAAAAAAAAAAAACCAAAAAAAAAAACAAGCGGTTTCGTCCCAGGACTTATCAAGTTTATTTTTCGGGGAATAGAAAATTTATAAAAGCGTGTAAATTAAATCAACGAATGGAATGGAATGGAAGAGAAAAAAAAAAGAAGAAATTTCAGGAAACTAGATTTCAATAACATTCAGACCCAGTAAGCATTCCCTCTGTTTACAAAGGGAAGGCCCAAGGCATCTAATATACAAGGCTCTAGAACTTTGAAGTGAAATGCGAAGTGGGACCTAGATAAAATGAAAAAATGTCCCGCACTAAAATTAACCACACATTTCCTACTATTTATTATATGTTTAGCAATAGCAGAGCCAGAACTATTGGTTAGCTGGCTCTTCCTGGCAGCCGGATTAAAAATCCTGGGGGGTAGATGTTGCTTTATTCTTGAATCCAAACGTTGGGACGTCCTTCCTATATAGTCGAGTCCACAACTACACTTGTATTGGTAAATCACTGAATTAACAGGATGGGGAGGGAGAACGTCCTTATGAATGGAAAAGAAAACAGGACGGGTAACAAATATTACCCTAACATTCGCCGAAAAATAACTGCTATTGATCAAACGTGAAATTCGTATTGATAGACTCTCACCCTCTGTACCAATATAGGGAAAACGCGGATAAACTTGGCATTTATCAACAAAATGCGGCTTAACTCTATGAAATTTACTAATGACATCTTGGATAACGGAGTCTGAAACATCCAAAGGATATCCGTTTTAGAAAGTGTCATTCTAACTGTAAGTGTAAGCGTTCTGAAAGCAAAGGAAGTATTTGTCGCAGATTACTTCCACAACACAAAGAAAAATCACTGTAAGTACAGACTCGAATATCAGGGGCAGAAAGAAATGCTGAAAACTCGATTCGCCGGTACCTCGAATCACAATGCGTGTAACCAGTCAGGAAAATAATTCACTCTCTAATAAACGCCGAAGCCAAAAATGCCCGAATTTTCCGCATTATTTATTTCATACTTATGTACAAAATTGTAGCACAAGGCCGAAAAAGGGAAGGGGTAAAGGCTGGTCAACACTAACTATCTTATACCTAGCTAATCAGATTCCCGACCCATTCATACATAACAATTTACCCATTCACCACAAGAACTCATCCATCACCATTCAATACTCCATCCACCATAATACCACATCCTCTCAAGGAGAACCTACACAAAACGCGCCCCATGCCATAAAAATTTGTATGATAATAAACAATATACATAAAATTCTAATAATGATCAATGAGAGGGGAGGGAAGATGAACCCAATAATAAACTAAAAATTAACACAAAATACAAACTAAACGTAATTGATGTTAGTAGGGACCGTCCAACCCTCAAAACAGAGACGCCGCTGTATTCGGCCCAGGGGACAGAATCAAGAGGCTCTCTCGCTAAGGGAGTGGGAAAAAGGGATAAAATATTATACGGACCTGGGAAAAAAACGCTGACCCAGTCGAGATGAAAAATGGGGGCCAAACAAACTGGGTATGTTGGGAATCTCGACTTGAATCATAACCAAAGAGCAGCCGGGATACAGGCCAGGAACAACACTTACTCAAATTAACTAGGTACACTGAAGCTTGTCTAACCTAATCAAGGTGAGGGTTCCACAGGAAGCCACCCCGATGTGCCATAGGTTGAAATCAAGGCTAGCCCCGTTCACAGGAACCAAGCTCGCCTCTTTTACCCACCTTTCGCTAAAGAATGTCGAATGCAATCGTTTTCTATCCGATCTAATCTTCATCTTGAGCTGATGCTCAAAGAATCAGATTAGATCCTGATACGAAAGACGATTGCCTCGCAAGACTTCCTCCTTTCGCGTCGTCCAAATCACCATTCGAGCTGTGGCTAGCAGCGTCAAAAATACCATCCGTTTCACCCCGGAATACGGGGGCGATACATTGTCACACGCGTATGCGCGATCAATGAGCACGAGCTGTTCGGGAGCGAGACGAGCCGTCAGCTCGCCGACATGGTGCCATAAGGGGCGGACCCGGGGGCAATAGTAGAAGGCGTGCGAAGCCGTTTCCTCTAAGCCAAGGCTACACCGTTCACAGTCTGGCAAATCCTCCAAGCCCCATATGAAAGCCTTGTCGTTGAGAGGCAGCCGATTCCGAGCCAATCGCCAGCTAAGCGAAAACTCGGGGTTACTGAGGTAATCCGCCGCTGGCACCCAAGACCAGTAGGAGCGATACTCCTCATCCAACAAGCCGAGCGTATCTCGTAGGGGATCCTTCGCGGGCCCCTCTACTAATCCTCGATAGAAGACCTTCCTAGGCAGTGAAAGGTCACTGGACCGAGGAACGGCCCTCAAGGCCGACCGACACTCGCGAAGGAAAACCGATTGATTCCGGGGTTTATGACGGCGCTCAATCCGCGAGATGGGGGGGGTCTGATGGTAAGGGCAGGGAACGCGTCCCTAACAATCCCCTCCAGCATCGGATCTTCTCCAGTCAATGCGCGGCGTAGGAAAGCCAACCTAGATGTGACTCATCAGGTGCAGCATTCCCAGCTCCCCATGACACAGACGCTTAGTGCAGACTCGTCTGTCGACCCGATTCCCGCGTCCCCTTCATAAAATGGAGGATAGCGATCGCTCGATCACCTGCCTGTGGGTCTTATAGAGAGGAAGTACGGACAATCGATAAAGAATCAGGGGGAAAATGTATGTAACACACACCTCCGCAATGCCCTTCACGGACAACCTCCGTTGATTCCAAGTCTGACCGGCAGAATCGACCTTTGCTCGTACTTCAGACCAATTCTTCTCCAGCTGGAGGTCGGGTCCAAACCACACTCCAAGAATGCGGACAGGACCGTCCATCCAACCGAAGCGGCCCGGAAGATCAAACCCCTTCCAGGCACCTAACCGCAAGCCGGACGACTTATCGCGGTTTATCTTGGCCCCTGTCACCTCGTACCGATCAAGCGCCTTCTGCACCGCCTCAATGTCGCTGCGGGACGGCACGAAAGCAGATACGTCATCGGCGTACGTGGAAACCCTGGTTCGAGACCCTCCAGGAACGGTGATTCCACGTAGGGCCGGACTGCACGCCTCGTCCCTCAGCCGGCGAAGGAGAGGCTCCAACGCCAAAGCATAAAGGAGAGACGACAGCGGACAACCCTGACGAACCGACCTAGAGAGTACAAAAGCGTCCGACAACCTTCCGTTCACCTGTACCACAGCACTGGGGGAGCGATACAGGAGGCTAATCCAGCGGCAGAAGTTGGGTGCGAATCCAGCAGCCTGCAGGACAGTAGCAAGGTAGCGATGGTCGACCCTATCAAATGCCTTGGACTGATCCAAATTGATCAGCGCGGCTTCTTCGTCGTCTTTTACACCTTCTATGATCGTGCGGATCAGATGCAGGTTGCTCTGAATTGTTCGGCCCCTCACAGAACAAGTCTGCTCAGGACCCAACAGAGACTCGGCAACTGACTGCAAACGCTCCTGCAGGATCTTGGCCAAAATCTTTAACTCTGTGTTTAGCAGAGTTATGGGCCTGTAATCATCTAGTTTCCCACCACCATCCTTGCCCTTTTTCAAAAGAGTGATCACGCCCCTGGCAATCCGGATGGGGATGGACCCCGACCGAAACCAGTTGTTGAACACTGCAGTCAAAATCGGAACAAAGATTTGCGACAGCGTTAAGTACAATTCATAGGGCAAACACTCCAGACCGAGCGACTTGCCTCTGCCGACCTTCTTCAATACCGCGTAGACTTCGCCCTCCGTGATCTCTTCCATCAGCTAGCCGCCTCAGTCGGCGAAAGCCGAGGAAAGTCAGCCAAATAGCTGCTAAACTCTTCCTCACGGAGACCAGGCTCCTTGGTAAACCGGCTCTCGAAATGCCGCCGAAACGCCTCGCACTAGTCGTCAGTGGCCCGAAGAGTACGCCCCTCTGACTTCACGAATGTACCGATCGCCACCTCGACGGACCTCTTCCCTGCGCAGATCTGCGCCCATATTCACTCCTTCGGAAGACATCTTGCTTAACTTATGTCTAATTACCTGGCCCATGTAACGCTCGCTATTCGAACGATCCAGGGCCTCTCTAGCTAAGGCTATCTCTAGGGGATCCCCCCAGCCACCACCCGGGAAAAACTAGCCTTAAGCATCTTCACCTTTTCAGCTCTATCTAGAGCGAGCCGCTTGCCGAAATCAGTGGTGAAAGACCTAATCCTACACTTGAGTCGCTCCCACCACCTATTCCCGATTACCGCCCCCACTAGCTCCCGCTGCACTAGTCTAGTTAGCTGCTCCTGGAAGTCCCGCCTGTCCAGTAAGGACAGATTGAACTTCCAGTAACCAGCCATTCTAGGCCTATGTTCTAACGCCACCCGGGCACAAACGAGTTTGTGATCCGAATAGCCTACCCAGTGGAACGTGGGACAATCTAGTAGATCTATGTCGGCTCTTCTAACTAACATTCTGTCAAGGTAGGTAACTACCTCTTCAAAAGGCCAATTAAGAACCCGCGTCCACATTCCCCCCCCCCGGGATGATCGACCCGGTATCTATTGACGAGACCATAATCGTCGATCAGATCAACCAGGCTACGATCGCCCCTTCTCCCACTAGCACCCCGCCCCCTGTCTAACTTAGGGTCCAGGATGGCATTCCAGTCCCCCATTAAAACTAGGCGCGTTGAATCCACTAGGAACGGCCCCAACCGCCGAAAAAACGAGACCCGCTCCTCCCGGTCATTGGGCGCATAAACCGCAACGACTCGGAACGAACCACTTTTCACGGCAATATCGGCCACGATCAACCGGCCCTCAGCATCGGTATGCACAAGGTCCACCTTCGCATCAAGAGTACGTCTGACAAGCAAAGAAACTCATATGGCAAACAGGTCCTCATATGCTGAATAGACGACAAAGTCATCCTCCAGCACACACGCATCGGAACTGCAAACAAAGTGGGTCTCTTTGATCGTGGCAACATCCACACCAAAGGACAAGAGGTCTCGAAGCAGGCGGGCAGCCTTACCCCGATCCCTCAAGCCCCTTGCATTCAGCGTAGCTATCTTAATTTCCATCTTCTAAGTCCTGTAAAATAGAAAAACAGAATTAACCTATTCACATACGGGGCGGAAATCCGCAGCTGTAAGGACCCCGACGGAATGTCCCAGGTTCCCTGTACCCAACTCGGTCGTCATACGACCACCCAGGACAATACCGCCAACGTCCGTGGGGTATGTTAGTTTAATAGCTCTATACAAAGAGGGATGGAGCAGAACAGGAACCCTCCCAGAGCAAAAATTCCTCATTTTTTTCAAGTCTTCATTATTTTCTTCACACACTCTTATCTTTGGGGGAGCTGGAAGATCTTGTTGGCGAAGCAGGGAAGGAGTGCCGCCTGGTTCTGTCCATGTTTCGCTCCGCCCTGCTACGACCAGAATGTCTTGGTTCTATTTCCTCTGGATCTTCCCTGCTTCTTTTCAGGGACGCAGCTCGCGGTGGAGGCATTCTGTCTATCTCCATTGGTGTTTCTTTCTCCACCTCCTTCTGTTTGTGGAGGTGTTGCTCCTGCTCCTGCTGTAGTTTTTGTTGTTGTTGTATCTGCTGCTCCTTTTGCTGTTGTTTCTGCTGCTGTTTCGGCTGCTGGTGATTCTGTTGTTGTTGCTGAGTAGGTTGATGCTGCTGCTGGGGCTTCTGTTGTTGTTGCCCCTTCTGTCGTACTGGGGGAGAGGGTGGAGTTGCCACTTTTCCCCCTTTCTTCACCTCAGTCCAGGCTCCCGGGGCGGCCTTTTCTTTCGTTGGTGCCACCTCTGTCGCTGCTGTTGGCGCCTCCTTTGTTGGCTGCTGGTCCTTTTTCATCCAACATCCTTCGCCATGTGTCCAACCGCATCACACGCTCAACAACACGGCCTCCTACCCTCCACCATTCTCTTATCCCGGCAAGTTAGCACGTTTGGGATGTCCCGAAAGTTGTCTTTGTCGAGGACCACTTGGAGCGCCATGTCTCTCGTTGCTATCCCCGACTTGCTTCTGACCGCACTCACTTCCTCCACTGGGCCAAACTTTGCAAAAAACGCTCCCATTCTTTCCTGGAGAATGTCGACAGGAACGCCGTGAACTGTTATTTTGGTTTTTCTTGTCCCCATATACTCCGTTTGGAGCCGTAAGTTTGCTGTGGACAAGATATTCCCGGCCAGCTGCTTTGTCTCTTGCTCTGAACCAAGCAGAATGTCCCACATGGCATTACTTCTGCGGGCCAACATCTTGGGGGCAATCTTCAGGGTCTTCAACGCATCCTCCACATTGTCTCTGTTGACTCCAATGAGTCTATGGCTTTTGACATCTGTTGTCAGCAGAGATATAACTTTTAACTTGATAGCGTTCAAGGCCCCCGGGATTGTTACAAATCATTCCCTTTTACATACTCTTCGTATTTCACCCGTTGTTCTTCGTAATACGCACAGTCTTTTTTCTTCGGTCCACTTTCGGACCAGGCCTGTGTTTTCGCAGGTGAAAAACTTTGGGTGTACACCGGCGGTGCTTCCACTGGTGGAGTCATGTTTACGTTTGTGTCGTCGGCCATTTCGACCGCGACCAAACGAATAAAACTGTATTTTTTTTTTACTTAAATCTTTTCAATTTTTCCAAAAAAGGATAAACAGAAAATAATACGGAAAATAAAACGTAAGAAAAACGTGGACAACCAAAGATAATTCAAATAAATACAAAACAAAGTAATGCAAACAAAAACAGGGGGAGGGGGGCAAAAATGCAAGAAAGGAAAAAAAAGAAATAAACAAAAACGCAAAGAATAAAAAATACGCAAATAAACTAAAAACTGAAGAATTCAAAAAGGTTTTAGAAAATAAAATCAAAAACTTAACAGTTCAATTTCCAAAAGCTTGTCCAACTCGCTCAAAAAACCAACACTCCAACCTTTAGTACATGGGATACGAGCTTTACTGCCCGAATTTTCCGCTCCCGAATCGAGAACACCAACTGCTTTTATCGGCAGAACCTATTTTTTTTCATTCGTCGACAGCTGGGATAGGATGCTCCGTAATTTGCATATCAAAATAATGTTATAGCGACTCCTGGGACGGACTTGTTTCTTTTTCGTCACTTTTTCTGTCGTAGAACACACGCGACGCGCTGTCGCTTGGTTTGACGAGGTAAGTCGCCGTTTTCTTCGCTATAAGATTTTTGCTGACTACTTTTTGGTAATCCTTCTTCGGCAGATCACACACAAAACACGAACTTTTTTCCGGGGTACCTGATTATCTCTTTCACTACACTAACAAACTCAATTTCACCACCGAGAAGGCCATCAGAGCATAACTGAAGTGCCCTATGAATTAAGGCCTTAATCAAATTAACCTTTCGTTGTCTGGGACAAAAAGAGTCCCAACGCGTATACAGACCCGAGAAGGTAGCCTTCCTAAATACGGAAGTCTGAAATTTGTCAATGATCCTATGAACAAGAACATCCAAAAAGGAAAGACAAGAATTGGACTCCTTTTCTACGGTGAACTTAAGAGCGGGATGGACAGAGTTTAATTTGGTGAGAAAGTTGTCGGCTTCAGCCTCATTATGATACATAAGAGGACGACCAATGCAGGAAAATAAGGAAACCTCATGAAAACCGACAAAAATATTCGCCAACGCTGGAGCCAAAGGCGAAACCATAGCTGTCCCGTCAATCTGCCGATACATAATATTATTAAAACTAAATTCGAACATCATAAGCTCCACAAATACACCCTCAGGAAAATCCGGAGGAGACAAAGAGGTACGATACAACATATCGCATCACATCTCAATAGTCTCAGAAAGGGGAACACAGGTAAACAAGGAGCAGATATCAAACGAACACATGAACCCACCATAAGTAGAAGAACTATGTATAATTTCAACAAAGGAGAATGAATGTTTAATGCAATAAGTACTGAAGTGCGACAAAACTGGTTGTAGCACTTTCGAGAGTCAACTAGCACAGAATGGGTCGTAAAGGAAAACCGTCCTTATGGATTTTAGGTAACCCATACAAACGGGGACGAATGGACCCAGTGGGTCTAATTAACTCTGAAATTTCAGAGGAGAATAAACCACTCTTGACCCACTTTAACAGTTGCCTTTGAAATTTACATTCAATTGCATATATATATATATATATATATATATATATATATATATATATATATATATATATATTTATGCTTATACATTCTTTTTATAGATACAAACACACACACACACATATATTTCTGAGATGAGGTATTTTGTACACTATTTACATTATTCGGACTATTGTCCTCATCTTTGTCGCCATGTTTATCACAACGTTTCGGCCGTTGTACGCTCCGGCCTTCTTCAGGTGGTTGGAATGTCGAAGATGGCACAGTGGATAAAGGCGTTTCTTAGATCCAGGGACAGGGACAGGACCCAAATAGTGTGAGTTCAATACCTGGTTAAGGCACTGGACTACTTTGAAAGAGGAATTAACAGGAGATAACTGTCATCCATTAGACATGGCAGGTAGAACTAGAAAAGTCTATCCCAGTGAGCGAAATAAAGGGTTCAGTTCGACATTCCAACCACCTGAAGAAGGCCGGAGCGCACCACGGCCGAAACAAAAGTTTTAAAAAATGTTTTTATTTTGAAGAATCAAATTAAATGGCCAGTATTAAATAGGGAATTTGTAAGTTTCAAAAGGTCAAATGTGCAAGAATTGTTTTATTTTTATTTCCAGTAAACATATAAAACTGCTTGCAACACACACAGTAAATTATGACTTGAAGACTTTCTTCTTCTTCTTCTTCTTCTTCTTCTTCTTCTTCTTCTTCTTCTTCTTCTTCTTCTTCAACAACAACAACAACCACACCAGGTCCATTTAGATTAATCGTGAACTCCCTAAGAAAATTCAGTAGAAGACTTCAACAACCTCAAAATAAATTAATTCGACATATATATGGAAGACTTTTCGTTAAGTCGAATCGAGTTCTCCAGTCACTGGCGTGTTTATCTAAAAATAAATATGTCTAAATTCACCTTCATCCCTTCCATGCGACAATGGCTTAGGGGTAGAGTCTCCGACTGATAAATACCAAATCAGTTGGGTTTCGATTCTGGCTTGAGGTAATCTAATGTCTAGCCACATTGATGAGCTGTGGAACATCGAAACAGTCTGCCTGTGTATGACAATATATATATATATATATATATATATATATATATATATATTGTGTGTATTTAGGCAGCAATTTTTCATTGATGCATGTTTCATTAAATAATATAGACAAGTTTTGTCTATTTATTTTAAGTAAGTTCCTTTCATATTGTCTGATAAACTTAATAACATTATCGTTGAAAGACGAAAGGAAATCACCATATTGATACTTGTTTTAATCCTATCTAAGCTTTCGGCTTACATAAGCCATTATCAAAGATGACAATTACATTTCAATATATCAAACAATACACAGACAAAACAATAATGATAGTCTCTTTTTGTTGCATATATATACGAGTATGGGCAGAAAAGGAGTGATTTTAGAGCTGTGAAATCTTTCATGCACTAATTTCAACTCTTTGTATAACTAACTACGTAGTCTCTTTCCAAAAAAAAGCTTGTAAAAGATTACAAAGGAGTGATGTTATAGTTGTGAAATCATGTATGCATTAATATCAACTCTTCTTATTAATAACAGCATTGTTTCTTTCCAGATAAACCACTAGTTATTACATAGTGTTGGGAATACAATATATGAATAGGTTAGTATTAGAAGGTCGATAAGTGAAAAACGAAAAAAAAAGTAACTCTATAGGTCAACGGTAGAAACAGTCCTCATACGTGTCAAGCAGTTGGACATTAACAAAATCACAAGAAAAAAATAAAATAAGGCTTAGATGGCACGTACATTTGACTATTGAGAGCCGCGCCAAATGCCAGCTGAAAACAACATATGTCCAATGAAGTAAAACACAGCTAAAGATTTTACAACGTTGTAGACACGTTGTATTTTGGTTGTGAAAATATATGTATATCTGTATATAGAAAAGGAATAAAATTTCTTTTCGTATTGTTTTGACAGTCCTTAATTAGGTGCTAGAAAATTATCTACTTGGTTAGAACGAGAGAAGAAACTGGATTCCAATCTAAAAAGAAACGCCGTTGAAATATTGCAGACGCTTTGTATTTTGGTTGGGGGATATGTGACGTTGTGGCGATGTTACTGCAATGTTACTATCAACTATAATCCAGACCCCAAAACTGACCCCTTATTCCCAACATTCTCACATCGTTGTGAAGTGCAGTAGCCGAAAAAAAACGCACTGCTCAAATAACATTAGAAGACTTTGTCTTTACTTAACAATATATATATAGAAAAGATATAAAATTACTTTTTGTATTGTTTTGAGAGTCCTAAATTTAGATGAATGCACGTTCTAATATCTCCATGGAATTTATTATCCATTTTGGTTAATGTAATATCACAAGGCAACGAATTTGCAAAGTTCCCATGTAAAATTGTGGGTATGCTATGGGGAGTTTGCAAAAGAAGTTTTTGTAGCCTTTTTCTAAAGTTTTATCAGCGCCATTTTGGGAGATGGATATATGGAAAACTACCAAAGATTATGGACATAAACTCTAGGTGCAGTTTAGTAGCCATTACTGGAAAAGAAAGCAGGAAATTCTCCATCAGCTTATACGATGGGATCTAAATTGTTGGAAAAGATCAATAGGTAGACCAGCAAAAATATCCATCGACCAACTCATAGATGGCACTGGAATCAGAAAGGAAGAATTAAGTTGAGCTATGGATGACAGAAATAGTTGGAAAGAAGAGGTCAGAAATGTTCGTTTGAGGACGATCGGATAGATAGATAGATAGATAGATAGATAGATAGATAGATAGATAGATAGATAGATAGATATGAAGGGACTGAAATAGATATGAAGAGATTGAGATAGATAGATAGATAGACAGACAGACTAGCTTAAAAGCCGCCCCATAGCTGAAATAGCTTGCTCCTGCGGAGGGCTCTTGATTGGGGCTTCGGCCCAACAATGATACTTCATGCATTGAGTATATATTAAATTTTACTAAACTTGAGCAATATTTTTCAAATAATTAACAGTTTTCATCAAAACAGTGATATAATCTATTTGGAACCTATTGCAAATCTGCATGATAAATAACATTTTGGTTTTCCCATTCGGGGTCAATACAAATAGCTTGTTTCCTTTCCCAACTCCTGAACAACTACCATAGGGCTGGCCGTAAGAAAAGCAGTTTTCTATCAAATGAAGTCCAGTTACTTTCAGTGATTGTCCTTGGGACCTCTTGCTTGACGTTGCATAGCTCACTGTGACTGGAAACTGAAGTCTTTTGAACTCAGAAGGAAGATCTGGGGGAATTAAGTGGGTTCTTAGAATTAAAACTCTTTCTTGGACCAGTTAGAATCTCTGCTTCCAAGAGATGAGGAAGAGTCTTCTTGACAATTAACCTTGTTCCATTACAAAGCTTTGGAGAATCCAGATTTCTCAATAATATAACTGGCACATTTTATTTTAGTTCCAGCTTGTGTGATGGAATTCCAGGAGGATTCAATGAGTTAACAAACTCTATTGGATAATTCACTGACAATTCTTGTTCAACCACATTATCAATGGTAAAGTATTTCATGGTTTCTTTTGGAATTTCTTGGAGACGTTTCCAGTTGATGATATCCACATATTGATTCTTGGGAGCTAATATGGCTCATGATTTGTGAATTATGTATAATTTATTTGAGTTTTGTCCAGGGCCTCAAATGTTCGATTGTGTTCCATGGGACATTCATCCCGGAAAATGAAGCTGGTCAGTTACTAAACGTTTTACCAGTACCTCTAGGTGCATCCAAGAAGAAAATCTGTCCATTGTTGTTGTTGATGTCATCAAGGACCTTCTGATACATTTGCTGTTGGTCTTTTTTTCCAACAGAGGCTCATTGTTATGAAAACATTGCCGCACTTCTTCCATGTTGTAACCTGTTTTTCTCATAATTACTCTGTTCATTTGTCCAGTTTCTCTGTTTGGATTTGGCAGACCAAAATTGTTGAGATCTGTTTGAACCAAGTTCATCACTTTGTCTTCAATTTCACAGAGAGCTAAATTTGCAATCTGAGGATTCAATTCCAGTCCTGGATGAGCAAGTCTCAGTTGAAGAAGATGAGATATTTAAAAGTTAAAAGAGTTGTGTCGCTTTAATTGAAAAAGCATGACACGCAAACATTGTTGCATTTAATATATAGAAAATGAGATATTTAGACGTTAAAAAGTTGTGCACCTTTAATTGATATAATGTGGCACACAGAAATTTTCGCATTTATTATATAGAAGATGAGATATTTAAAAGTTAGAGAGTTGTGTCCTTTTAATTGAAAAAGAGATTTTTGCATTTATTATATAGAAGAAGATGGGATATTTAAAAGTTAGAAAATTGTGTCCCTTTAATTGAAAAAGTATGACAAACAAAGATTTTCGCATTCATTAGATAGATAGATAGATAGATAGATAGATAGATAGATAGATAGAATTTAAAAAAAAGTGTTTATGCGTTCTACAAAGAAGAACAAAATAAACCCCTACCAAAGTTTTGTAGACATAATATGTAAAAAGCCAGTAAGGTTTAGTGACCATTGCTGGAAAAGAAAACAAGAAATTGTCCATAATCTTATACAAGGTCTGTCTGAAAAATAACGGAACTAGTCTCAAACAATTTCAATTGTAAGCAACAAACTACATGGTTTCCCCTTCAAAGTAATCCCCCCCTTGAATCCAATGCACTTTTCCAACCTTCTCTGACACGCTTCTATGTATTGCTGGAAGGATTCTTCTTTGATGCCCTTCAGCTACGTCGTTACG
Organism: Acanthosepion pharaonis; assembly: GCA_903632075.3. Lineage (NCBI taxonomy): Eukaryota > Metazoa > Mollusca > Cephalopoda > Sepiida > Sepiidae > Acanthosepion > Acanthosepion pharaonis. The sequence continues at coordinate 587,232 of CAHIKZ030003536.1, forward strand.
GCTCTTTTAGGGCTTTCAAAATAGGCTCCCTTAATGATCCCATTGAGCTTGGGAAAAAGAAAAAATCACACGGAGCAAGATCAGGTGAATAGGGTAGTTGTTCCCGTACGGCAATGTTCTTCTCGGCCAGTAACTGCCGGATGCTCAGGGCATTGTAAGCAGTTGCATTGTGGTGAAGAAGCAGCCATGATTGGCCTGCCACAACTGCACGGGAAAAACAATGCAATGGTTGTAGAAAGCTAAGACTACAGTTATATACCCAGACGATCTCATGTTAGATGATAACACAGTCCGCTTATCCTTCTTTCGCCTTTTCAGACAGACCTCGTGTGATGGGATCTAAATTCTGGGAAAAGATCAAGAGATAGACCAGCAAGAACTTTTATCGATCAAATTCTGAACACTGGAATCAGAAAGGAAGTATTAAGTAATAAACTATTGGCTTCTGCGAGCATACCGAGAAAGTCTGTAGAGATTGTCATCCGTTACTACGACGCAAATAGATAAATTTACACAACCAGGAAGTCGAAAAGTTCGGCTGTCAAGGAATGTCTTATCGTTTATGTTCTAGGAATTAATCTAACAGTATTAATGCAATTTATTTAATAAAACCACTTCCTTCTCTGATGTTGTTCTTATCAGTTATATTAAACGGATATATTAAAATTATCCCTAACCACTAAAAAGTTAAAATTTTGTGGCGTTTTTCCCCTGAGTAGCAGGGCTCAATGCTAGAATAATTTGTGGCTTAAATTGTTTACAATGCGAGCATAAGAGATACAAAAAGAAATTTGATAATTATTCATATAAAATACCTGCTAAGTTATTATTCAAAAGTGTTATATTATTGTAATTATTGTTTCCTGAAAAATGGAGAAAGAAAATTTATTGTAATAATGGTCATACCGACCTGCGCATACATAACAAAAACGAAATATTCTGCGCAGTAAGGAAATGGAAGCTATTCCAAATGAGCCAAACTGCTAGGCAATTGATACAAAATTATGAAATTATATGTCATAAAAGGCCGAGAAGAATTCTATCGTTACACCACATGGAAAAACAGTATGACCCTTGAAATAGTAAAAATACTTAATGGACACTGTCGAACAGCGGAGGAATATGTGGGTTAGATAAAGACATATACATAATAATAAAACTGTTTTGTTTTCTGTCAATACGATTAAGCGTAATCTATTTATAATATTTTGCCAAATATTGTGGAGAAGTGCAAACAGGTAAGGAGACACAAAATACTGTTGGTTTTACTAGGGTGCGTAGCTTAATACGTTTTGTAATGCCATTGTAGTAGAGACTTTGAAATCGCAGATTACAACTATCGTAACGCTGTTGAACACTACCCGTGTCAGACACCTTCGAATAACACACTCACTAGTAGTACTTACTCGATAATACTCGCTTAAAAGTAACCACAGAATAGTAATCCACATAGAGAATAGTGTAGAGAAGAAAATAGCGATCCGTATAGTAATAGATAGGTACCTCCACGAGGTCGCTAAAAAAAAGAGCATAGCATGATGAAAAAGACGCCAAACAAATTTTTATCGTCTAAATGTTTATGTTATTATTAAGAGGAACTATCAAAGTATTTGTAGGTATTTTTTTTACATTTTTTATCGTTCCTAGCACGTCCGAAATTTTCGTTAAAAATCTTGTTTTTTTTAGTCAGCAAAATTGACAGATAATCGATCATGGCAGCCATTTTTTTCCATTTTATAAAAAAATGAAAATCTCAGTTTGAAATTCTTTTAAATATCAATTATCATTTTTTCAAAACTTATTTTAAGAAAACCAGAAATTATAATGTTTATTTAAAATATTTTGAACCAAGCTTAACTTAGCTTCTGCGCCGAAAAGATGTAATTTGAAAATAAAACAAAGCAGGTCATAAACTTTCGGGTCACTTGACAGGTGATGAATGACATTATGGATTACGTAAGGATAATTCCTTCTACGGAAGGAGAAAAGTGAAGTTATTTACATTTAAGTGAAAAAATTATTTACCTCGTTATTTTTAAGGAAAACTTTCAGCGCTCTAATTTTTTTTTTTGTACTTAGCTTTCACCTTTACGTTTACGATGCTTTATGGAAAATATATTATAAAGAAATTGAAATAAGACTGTTAAGAGTGAGATTAAATTTCATAAGAAAGGTATCTAATTAATTTATAGGTACCTTTCTTATGAAATTTTATCAGAACTGTTCATAAAATACTATAATTTTATGTACATTTATTACATTTTACTGTGTTATTTGTATTTCCATTCATTTTATTATTAATTTTGATATTTCATTTATGGAAAAATGTCATAACTGAGATTAATATAAAAATAAGATCATATAAATTTCATAAGATGATACTGATACTTGTAAATACCCTTCTCAGTTGAAATTGAAAAATCAAATTAACTTCTCCACACGTGTTTCGCAAAAGTAAAGGCCTTAACAGTGGAGAACAATGCTTAACTCAAATAACACAACTTAATTGTATTCTGGTTGGTCTTCCGTACTTTATAATTACAGCCCAATTATAAACACAAAATTACATTTCTTAATTACTGCGGATCTTCTGATTAGTCAAAACGATATAATTTACAACGCACTAAAAAAGATCTATCTCATAAAGACACTTACGAAAGCGGATGCGGCTTTTAACTAATTTTATAATAGTTTAAAAACTTAAATATAAAAATCTATTATAATTAAAGAAATAACAAATAATTGTATTAAAAATTCGTTTTTCATCGAAAAAGTTTTTTGCTTTCAAAAATCATAAAACCAACTAAAAGCAAATAAAAGCATTTGAAATTAAATAATATCTTTGTTTTATTGAGTTTTGTATGTTACAATTTAGAGATGATTTTCAGGTAGCTGGGCTCCAATTAAAAACAAAAAAACATGATTGGCATGTGCTTTTAACTATTGTAATCATTAAACTAGATTCGATCGAATTTCTAGCGTTTTCATAAAATTAGTTATGGGGGGGTTAATAAATATAAAAAAAATATTTCTGCCATGACTTTAATACAAAAAAACTTATTTATAATAATTTTGATCATTTGTGAATAGTTTCTGAAAGTTTCATTAACATCCCACAATTATTTTTATTTTTGCAAATTTTCCAAATTAATGTGTGTCATACCAAAAAAACGTGCTAAAAATTGTCTATATTATTTTACTAGTTCCGGTGATACAAAGAGAAACAAGGTTTGTTTTTTTTTAATCAAAATTTAGAATGTTCTAAAAAGAAGGAAAATTTTTTTAAAATAATTCAAATGCACTTTGGTCTTTCCTCTTCATAATAACATAAACATTTAGACGATAAAATTTTATTTTCGTCAAGTTTGGCGTCTTTTTCATGCTATGCTCTTTTTTAGCGATCTCGTGGAGGTACCTAAGTAATAGAGGATAGAGTAGAAATGCAGATCCGAATAGTAGCCAGGATAGACTAGAATATAGCGATTAATCTAGATGCCACGCGACTTCCCACATATGCGTTTCCTCTACGTGATCCACTTAATTCAATTATGGGATCGCCTGTTTTTGCTGACGGGCGATCTATGTTCAAACTCCAGTGTCGGCAGCGACACTTTATTCCTATATAACAATACGATAAAATTTTCATTCATTTTTTTTTAGGAAAAATTAAAAGTTTTATTAACATACAAAATATTCCTACTATTTGAAAGACAATTTAATGATTAAAATAACAAATACTTATTTAATAAAAATGCAATCTTACTTTTTGCATATCTTTTCTTTAAGTTTTTATATATCCAAGACTCTAGTTTCCAGTTCGCCCTGCGTTTGCGAGAACTATAAATAAATCCCAAGGTCAAACGCTTCAAATAGTTGGAATTTGTCTCCAGAAAGAAATATTTACGTATGGCCAGTTGTATGTTGCATGTTCAAGAGTAAGAAATCCTAAGAACTGAACGGAAACGTAATTTGTAAATCTCGGCAAAAAATGTTAGCAGTAACTTAACGAATTGTGAAGATTTCAACACGTGTCGCAAAAAAAATTCTAGTATTAGAAAAAAAATAAAAGAGTGAGAAGCAAAACTATGTCAGAGGAGGTAACATGTCAAGTTGTCCATCAGGTTTCAAAATAGGTCAACATTTTGAAATCTTCTGAGCATTTATATATTCGACTGTTTCTGAAGCCCATATACAAGGAAAAAATCTGGATTAGAAAGTAATGCTTAGCTGCTCGTTTTTAAGTATAACTATCTGTTAGGGTGGATCATTAATCCCTGTTGTAGATGCCTGCTCAGGTACATTCATGTTTCGTCAACACGCACAGCAATAACCTGTAGTTTATACTGCAACTGTACTCAGCGGCACTTACTTACAGTTTCTGGGAGAATACAGTTTTTATAGTGATCAGAACAAACTCAGTACATTCGAACCCTTAGTCACGATGACTTATGACCTCCTGCTAGCAGAGCCATCGACAACTTCTGTAAAATTTCGTCTACCTAATTCCCCCTCCAAAAGGTTTGGGTCAACTTGTGGTACGGTTTTCTGGCATTTTCTAACAGTGCTTCATGATGGGATCGCCTATCGAGGTCGATATTACAAAGAAGTCAGTTGTTTGACAAAATGGACCCTGGTATGACTCGAACCCGGGTTTCATAGTCAGAACGTAAACGTTCTTAAGCACTAGGTCACGTATCCAATCAGCTAAAAACCACTCGAAAGCACAGTTTTTGTTTTAAAACTAAGTATTACCCCAATAAATGGTTCGAGAGTCACTGACGGTCTATGGGGTTTCAATCGAAACTGTAAGGATTAGTGAGGTGTGTGACATTGGTAGGAGAGTGGTAATAGGACATGGAAATTATGAGGATAAGGAGGATAGATAGCGATTGTCCCTTGATTTAAAGAGATCAAGACTGAAATCTTCAGGAGAGTACCAACGCGGCAGTCTATCCCACAAAGTAGCATTCCTTGGGGTGGGGGAAGCTGTCTGGGTAGAACTTTCTTCATAAATTTTGAAACACCGAGCAAATAAGGGTGATTCGATATCGTGAAATTAGTTTGAAATCCGGCTGAGCTCTCGAGAGGAAGGTTTTTTTTTTTAAAAAAAAAACAAAAAAAAACAAAAAAAACAGCGGCTCCTACTGCTATTAATGCATAACTTTTCAAGTACGAATTGAGTTCTCCGGGACACTGGCGTATTTCGTATAGAAAAAACGTTAAAAATTCCCATTCTCTCTGCTACGATAGGCTAGGGCTAGGATTTCTGAATGATGTCAAATCGTTCAGGTTTCGATCCCGGCTTGATGCAGTCGGACGTCTAGCCATACTGAAGAGCTGTGATACAGTGTATGACTATATATATATATATATATATATATATATATATATATATATATATATATATATATATATACACTGAACTATCCCGTCGTATTCGACGCATGAGGATCAAGCAACTTCTAGTTCCTAGGAAGTTTCTTCATAAATTTTGAAACACCAAGCAACTCAGGTTTTAACAATGTGACAGTATGGGTTATTTTGCTCTTGTTCATTTCTTTAATCATTTCATTCAAGTAAGGACATATATATATATATATATATATATATATATATATATATATATATATTATATATTCAATTAAACAGTATTAATATATATATATATTCAATTAAACAGTATTAATTATATTTACCGGCATGAATGTTCGAGAAAATTGCGTAGAAAATGCGTGCTTGTCTGACAGGAATCGAACTTGTGACCCCAATGTTTAAGAGTGTATGTTTATAACAGTAATTCGGACTTTTCTAACCAGACGCTTGATTTTGTGGCCGAATGGTTAACAGCACATCAGATCAACTGGGTTACAGATTTGATTCCTGTCGGAAAAACATACATTTTCCACGAAATTTTTATAACGTTCAGGCCGGTAAATGTAAATAATATTGTTTGATTAAAACAAATATTCTTAATTAAATTATATCTATGAAACAAACGTATGAACGGAAAATATATTTAAAAAATTGTCGGACTTATTCCATTTCATAATATATTATTATTATTATTATTATTATTATAAGAGAGTATAATAAACACATTTTGAAATCGCTACCCAAACGCTTTCATGTTTCAATACTGTGATTGTAGTTCTTGAGGCGATATCATAGTATTGAAACACAAAAGCCTTTGTGTAGCGATTTCAAAATGTTTTATTATATTCTCTTATATTATAAATATAATAATAATAATAATGCACTTTTTTTGTATTGAGCACTTTTTAAAAGTAAATGATACGAACAGTGGATTTTTACTCTATCTGTTCTTTCTCTCATTTTATATATATATATATATATATATATATATATATATATATATATATATACATATATACAACAAGCATGCTACAATAACAGTGCTCAGTGTAAAATATAAAAATATACAAACAGATCCAATGTAATAAATATAAGAAAAACAAAACTTAGTGGATTTCTGCACAGGATAATTAATTGAGTACCTCGATCCTTTTACTATTCGAAGACTATAAGACGGCCACATAATTATCTAAGTATTGACTGATTCATTTTCTATGGCTTCTCGATCCTTTGCAGGTTATTTAAAGCCAGAGAATAATGATTTAGTAATACAAGTTTAACTAATTAACCTATAGCAACTGGAAGAAAAGGTAAATTCATATCTTTTCTCAAGGGTATTTGCGCATAAGTGAATATAACAAACCCAATTGGAATTGGAACTCGCTTCTCCGATTAACAAATCCGAGCTATTATCCATTACACCACCCGCACATCCAAGCTTACAGTAACTGATATTCTCAAGTGGTCACCCATCTAGGTACTAACCAGATTCGACATTGTTTAACTTCGGTGATCATGAAACCGATGTCCATATGAAAGTTTAAGTCTCGGAAACGCAGTAATATATATATATATATATATATATATATATATATATAATTATTAGTTAAAATGTGACAGTCTGTTTTATGCTTAAACGCAATCTTATTATCTTATATATATATATATATATATATATATATATGTGTGTGTGTGTGTGTGTGTGTGTGTGTGTGTGTGTGTGTGTGTGTGTGTGTGTGTGTCTAGAAAACCGTATGTCAAAATGGCTACAACTGAAATAAAAGAGAAAAGAAGATAAAAAAAGAAGGTAAAAATCTAATAAAGAGTGAGAATAAAGTAAAAAAAAAAACGACGAAAAGGACAAATAACCACGACATTCTACACGTACGCCCATATGCGCAGACGGGCGTATGAGCGCATGCACGCACGCACGCATACACTATAAAAAAATTGCACCACTGAAAAGTGCATATATAAAAGAAAAATCGAGAAGTATAAGCAATCAATTGCTAATACCCACTGAGGTGTGGACAGAGTCATTACCTGAGCGTCCGTTTACTAAACTCTGGAATCGAGATGATGAAGGTAACATCAATCAGCTAAGCGACAAACCTTTTACTTGTATGAATTCCATTAATTGTAGATTTTTACATGTAGACAAAACAATTGCCCACTACAAAGATGCATTCTTGTTTCGATGACTTATTGCATCTCGACTGGTGGGAACTAAAAATGGTTATGAACAATTCTATTCAAAAACAAACCGCCTATGGTGCGTCACTTCCTTAAAAACCTATAGGGAGAGACACCTTAAGAGGAAACAGAGAGGGGTAAAGAAGAGGAAGAAGAATGGGAAGAAGAGGAAGTTACACAATGAGATAATAGTAGTTTTGATAGCGGAAGTGCTCGGTAAATTTTCTGATACTATGTAATGGTCAAATATTTAAACCCCCACGTTAAACTCCAATCAAAAAGAAGAGACAGAGAGGGGTAAGAGGTGAGGAGGGAGCAAAAGATAGGAAAAAGAGGAAGAAGAATTGTAGAGATAGTTGTAGGGTAAGGTCATACAATAATCGAAAAAAGATTCCACTGGTGAAGGGACAATTATTTTAGGTTTGAGTGAGCCCATGTTTAGGTTGGAGATTCTGTAAATTAATAAAATATGTAAAAATAAAATAGTTATTTTAAAAATACTACAATAATTTTTTCTTCAGAATTTAAGATGTAAGTAAAAAGACGTAGAAGGTGTGGACTACGATAAATTTTCTATAAAATTAAGTCTATTATCAAATTATATACCTTGTAAAATAAGTATAGACGTAAATCTAAATATCTGATATTATTGCTAGTATTGTACATGGACATAAAACATTTTAGAGTTGTAATTTGGGATAACTCAGTAAAGGTGTATAAGACAATATAAATTATATGAAGGAGGTTAGTTATAAGTTTTAAGGTTTAGCAAGATTGTAATGTTAGATCTTTAATGTGCCTACAAAAATGGTAATCTCGGATCTTTGATTTCACAATTGACTATTATTGAAAAACCTAATAATACATATTTTTTCTTGCAGGCATAAGAAACAAGGTTCTTTCAGAGATCTGCATACTCTGGCCTGTTTGAGGATTTTCCACTTAACCTTAGGTTCTTTGTTTTCTTCCTTCAGTTTCCAGAATTATTTAGAAAGTGAAGTCATGTTGCGTTTGCTTGGATATGTGGTTATAATATCTCTTCTTAAAATCATTCCTAGTGGACTCAACATACAGTTTTATATTATTGGAGTTTTCAGTTGATGAGATGGAGCACAATAAGCAAAAATAACCCATGCTGTCACATTGTTGAAACCTGAGTGTTACAGCGCGCTATTTTTTTTTTACAACGCAACAAACACTTATCTACCAAGTCGTTCAAAAGTAGTTCAGTACTCGTTAGTAATTAAAACCACATGTAACACACAGACGCACCGTTGCATGCCTATTGCTATTTCCATGGCAAATGCTCAGAGGAGCCCCATGCTTTAGTTCAGACCTTTACTACTCGGATACTCCAAACTAATTCCACGAAATCGAATCACCCTTATTTGCTTGATGTTTCAAAATTTATGAAGAAACTCCCTAGGAACTAGAAGTTACTTGACCCTCATACGTCGAATACGACGGAACAGTTCAGCATATATATATATATATATATATATATATATATATATATAGTCATACACTGCATCACAGCTCTTCAGTATGGCTAGATGTCCGATTGCTTCAAGCCAGCATCGAAACCCGAACGATTTGACATCATTCAGAAATGCTAACCCTAGCCTATCGTAGAGAGAAAGGGAAATTTTAACGTTTTTTTTTCTATACGAAATTTGCCAGTGTCCCGGAGAACTCAATTCGTACTTGAAGAGTAATGCATTAATAGCAGTAGGAGCCCCTGTTTTTTTTGTTTTTTTTTAAACCCTTTCTCTCGAGATTCAGGTAGCAATCCGTCTCTAATGTATGTTTCATTAAATATGATTGATAATGTATTTCTGTTAATATTTATTGTGCTTGTCATGTGGTTTCTTTTTGGGACTTAGTGTGTGTAAACATTGATCAAATGGTTATTCGTTCAGAATGCTTTCGGTTAATATATTGGCAGTTTTCAAGGATTTTGCTTGTGCTATTGCGGTATGATATGTAAATGTGATTGTAAATAATGCATATATTATTGAAATGTAGGCCTCTTTTAAACTCTGAATACGTTCAGTATATTTTTACATATTCATACTTTTGTATTTTTTAGTTTTGTTTTTCTTATGAGGGCTTCTATCATTTTTAGACGTTTCTTTTTACAGTTAAAGGCGTTTATTATATTTACCAACTCCGATGTACATTATGCTCAACGAAAACAAACATAAATACCTGGATTCTCTCCCTTGAATATAATTTTATTATCTATACCTCAACCTTTTTACTCTTGCGTAACCCTTAGAATAAATTACATGTCTCAAGGAAGCACTGCGCAAAAACAAAATTATATACCATATCTTTCTCATTTCATTTTCATCGTAGTTCACGTGGTAAATATCATAGGATATATTTTTGAATAACTGGCTTAAGGAAAAATTAATACTTCTTTGTCAAATTTTTCGGTAATGCTAAATAATATTCCTACTGTTCGTTTATAATATGTCACCAGGGAGTTTTCATTCACACAAAAAACACAGACATCACTAAATATATTTCCAATGATTGTTATATTTTGTTAATAACATAATAGGTTAGATAGGATGATGTTTATATTACAATAAGCAAGAATATATTGGGTGTGTTTAGTAATATTACGTATATGAAATTAAATAAAAAGTCAAAAGTGCATTAGTTTATCTCACCTGTTCTCGCGGAACACTTGGGGATCTTTTGGGAACCTTAGAGTTCTGGGGAACCCCGGTTGAGAAACGCTGATCTATACTGTCACTGAAAAATCATACAAACACACGGTTTGGTTTGGTTTGTTTTACGGCATATCAACTTCAATGGGTTATTTAATGCCAACAAGATTTTTGTTGCTGGTAATATTTTTTTCCAAATATATTGCTAATAATAATGTATTGCTGGTAATAATTGTTTTCTTCAAAAATTCATTGCTGTTAATCATTTTTTACAAAAATGTATTGCTGTTATTAAAATCTATTTTTACCCTTTCATAGTGTTTTGACCCCAGTTTGGGGGTTAGCCATTTTCCCATAGCTGTGACCCTAACAGGCGTTACCCACTCGGACCTGGGGAAACCAGTAATTAAGAAGTGGTTCCACACTCCGATCAGAGGCCTTGCTGTTAGATGTAGTTTATCGTCTTTCCCAGGACGGACAAACACACGGGTTTCTCCGGCTACAATGATGCCTTAACGTTGGCCAAGACGTTTTTCAATCAGAAATAGGTGAGCCATACAGAGGAATTGAAATTGCCGTAGGTGTTGTAAATGACAAACAGATAAATCCACGATAGTGACGAAAAGGATCATGATCTTAACCTTGATGAAGTAATAGAAAGGGCAAACTAGGCGGGTGTCAAACTGAAGACAAAGAAAAATATATTGTCAATGAGAAAGAATGCCGATGCGTTGAGATGATATACATACTAAACGAGATGAAGCCAAGCCCAGAAATGTTTGCAACCATAACCAAGATAAAAAAAAAAACTGAGAACGTTTCGTGCCATCACTCAGTAAATTAGTTCTTTTATTCCGTACAAATCAGATAAGATGGCAAGCGTAAGAGAGCTGATAAAAAAAAGATTTATTAGCTTGAGTCACAGATCATTTCTGGATTTGTTTATTTACTTTATTCTACAAGAAATAGAGTACGATTACATTTTATTCAATCATATATTCACTATTATTTGCAATGACTTGTTGCCACTTATAATGGCAGCTTTTCGACGATAAACTCCGCAAGTTTTAAGGTGAAAAATTAAAATTCCGCAGGTTTAATGTGAACGAACTATTGAATCTGGTTTTAATTAGAGAAGGTTTTCCTCATCGAAGCGTTTTGAAACAATTGAAAAAAGTGATAATCTTTTCACGCAAAGTCAGGTGAATATAACTGGTTGGGTAGAAGAAACCAAGCGAGTTCCAGATTTTTTATATACGCGCCAAAAGGTATCAAGGAACGGCTCAGGAACGTTTTCAGCCATAAGCAAGATGGCGTCATCAAAAGGCAAAAACGAACCGAGAAACTTTCTTGGCTTTATCCAGTATATGAGTTCTTTTATTCCGTACAAATAAGATAACATGTACTATTTGCTTATGAAGTAATGATCTCTTGGCGGAAGGTTAGGTGAATATTTCTGGTGGAGCAGCACAGACCAAACAAACCCCAATATTTCTTTCTTATTCATGCTTTATGCGGCATGGCATGCTCATTTTTCCTATTGACGAACAAGTGACGATTTTCGACTAAATATTTATACATAAGTTTCATCTGTTGGATATATAAAGGTAAATTTAGTGTTTCATTGTCTTTTAAGAAATTTATATGAATAATACACTAACGATTTCACCACACACAGAACATTAACTTTCTTCCATGGAGATTATCTTTTACAGGTTAGTTGTGGAAATTCATCCTTGTCAATTCACTGTTTTTTTTTGTTTGTTTTTTTCGTTGCACATTGTTATAAATAGGTTCGTCTATCGTCCGGTTCACACTCCTTCCTTGTTTTGTGCTTAGGATTGGTTTCCGATTCTTCCTAAAGTCCACTTCAACTCCTAATAGGAGTAAGTAGGTTCGCCTGTCGTCTGGTCTTTTGAACAGGAGTAAAGGCTTATCCCTTGTTTCCTATTTAGTATTGGGTTTCAGGTTCCTTCGAAAGTCTACTTCCACAGTATATTTCTAAAATTTTATTCACTAATTAAATCTTGACTGCTTCAAGTCTAGAGTTAGTTGTTATCTTTCCTGCATTGCCCGAAGAACATCACTTCTTGCCCTTTCTTACGTTAGTACAACACCACACAGTAACTCTTTACCTTGAGTGGTTCTTGGGCCTTGTATTCATTGAACATGAGTAAAAAAAATCATTTTTATAACCTGAGATATTTAGAGAATGTTACATTCGTCATTACAATGGGTTCTAAACAGAGCCGTCTTAATGAATGGGCCCGATGGGTACTTGCCCGGGGGCCTCACGAGCACAAGGGTCCCATGCTCTAAAAAGAAGGAAATATTTTTTAAAAATAATTAAAAAATACTTTATTCTTTCCTCTTAATATTAACATAAACATTTTGACGATAAAATTTTGTTTTCGTCAAGTTTGGCGTCTTTTTTATCATGCTAAGCTCTTCTTCTTTTTCGATTTCATGGAGTTACCTATATTTATACATTGTATATGAACCCAGGTATAGGACTGTGCATAGATTATTAATGAATGAACCTGAGATTCAATCACGACATTGAACGCTTGTACGGTAATCATGTAATGGTTATTTAACATTGTGAATTTATGATGCAGTACTAATTAACAGGTATTGATAGTTCGCGAAGTGTTGAATGTAATCTTGCAGAAAACACAATTATATAATATAACCCTACATCCTGGTGTGAGACTAAATATTTGAGATATATATTTCCAGGTGAATAATCTTCGCAGCAGAAATGAGACGCAATGTTTTGAGTGGAGCACAGAAGAAGAAGAAGAAGAAGAGATGCAGATGAAAAGGTGAAAATAGGAAAACGTCCCAAATTAACATCGTTGTTCAACACAGATTCGACGACAGCCACTCATACGATTCTTTCAGCTATAGCACCCACAACAGCATCCACTCCGGCAATGTCAGACATTAGTACTGTTCCATCAGATATAACATCCACATCTACATCAGTTCCTGCTACCAATTATCCAGTTTCAGTAGACATGCCATCATTGCTCGTTGCTGCTGCTGCTGCTGGTGACACTTTACAAAAGGAAATACCCAAAGCTGTAACTTTAAAGGAGTTTTTAATCCAAGAGACAGGTCCGGGGCTATGGAACATGAATGGCACTAACACAATAGATTATTAGATTTGTAGTGAGCCCTCATCATGTCAGAATCGTGATATCAACCTTTCAAACTCATGCAAAGTGGGTAAAACAGCTGGATTTGAGAATATAAAGGTAAAGTATTTATCAAACAATGTGTTCAACGTGAACTGCGGAATGGTGAGTGTATAAAACGTGAATGGCTAATCTATTCACTCTCTCAAGGTGGTTTGTACTGCTTTATATGTCAGCTATTGTCCAAGACAGAATCTCACTTTGTTACATCAGGGTTCAATGATTGGAAGCACAGCAATGTCATTGTAGAACATGAAAATGGAGAAGAGCATCGAAAGTGTATGACAGTATATTTGATAAAGCATAAAGAAACAGGAATTGCAGATTCTTTATTACTTAAGCAACATGGCTAAGAGCAGGAATATTGACATAAAATGTTGACATGTGTGGTTTCTGTAATTCGCTTTCTTGTCTCCAGAGATTAGCCATTTCATGGAGAAAATCAGATTACTGGGTCAGCAAAAAATGGCAACTATTTAAGCATACTAGAGCTGCTGAATGAATTTGATCCTTTCTTGGAAGAACATCCTAAAATGTGTGAAAATCCTGGAAAAGGGAATTCGACATACTTATCTGCAAATATTTGTAAGGAATGTATTGAATTAACGGGACAACAGGTTCTTTGTGTTATTCTTGAAGAAGTAAAAGTGCCAAAGTATTATTCAATAAGTGTAGATTCCACTCCAGACATCTCACGCACAGATCAAATTGACATTTACTGTCCGATACATTAAAGGCTGTGAGCCTGTGGAACGTTTCTTGGTGTTCATCCCGATCTTTTCTCATGGAGGAAAGGATCTAACAGACAATGCTGTGGATTTTCTTAATGAGAACAAAATTCCACTATCAAACTGCTCTGGTCAGTTAGATAATGCCTATGTCTGGAGGATATATTGGATTGTATCCAGGGATTCATCAACTCATTGAGTTTGCCATCTATGTCGCCGCTGCTGAACATGGTCTGAATTTGGTGAGAGTAAAAGTAGCAGAGTATTATCTACAGATTGTAAAATTCTTTGATTTTGTTTAACATCTGTATTCATTTTTTACTGGTTCTATTCATTGCTGGAATGTATTGACATCATCTCCAAGAAAAGATCTTGTGGCCAAGTGTCTGTCTGACACACGATGGTCAGCACATTTTGATGCTGTTCATACTCTGTATTGGGGGTTTCCAAAAAAAATAAAACATGCACTGGTTTCTCTATCAGCTGACAATGAACAGCAAGTGAATACAAGGTGAGAGGCAAAAGGGTTGAAGAAAAAATAATGGAAAACGTGGAAATAATCTTTGTCATCATTCTTTGAAATAACATACTAGAAAGAATGAACAAAACATGCAAGGTCATGCAAGCAAATGATGTGATCATCCTTTGTTGCCACGAATATTCTTCAGGAAACTAGAGATAAATTTAGTGAATATGAATTCAAAGCCAGGAGTATGTGATCAGATACAGATTACAGTGATTGGGGAAAAACGGGGACGAAAACGGAATATGTGTCTTAACAGATATGATGGATCAGCAGAAAAAGTACTTCTCAGTAAAACCGAAAAATTGAATGTGGAAACTTTCCTCCCTATTTTGAACTCTCGAATCTTTGAACTGACAAAACGTGCAGAGGCTTATTCATAGATTGCAAATCTGTTTTCTTTCTTCAGTGAATTGAAAACCATTGCTTCTGATGCAGTAAAGAAAAAGTGTGAATATCTGGCTAATATGTTTCACAAAGGCCTGAATTATAACGACCTTTTAAATGAATGTGAGCATCTCAAGCACTAAATGGCTCTTGATGAAAATTGTGAGACTCTCCAAGCACTGTACAGAAAAATAATTTCGGACAATTTGAAATTTGTATTCCTGAATTTTGAAATTTCACTTATGTGCATGATGATGACCAAAAACTTTCTTTTTCAAGATTGAAACTTATAAAAAAAATCTGCTTCGTAGCACAATGGCGCAGCATCGATTGAACTTGTTTTCTCTCATGTGCATGGAAAATAATATCCTTTTCTTGAAAATTGAATTCAAGCCAATAATAAAGCAATTCTCTGAAATGAAATGCGGCAAATGTTTGTTATAAGAGGTACTAAGTAATTTCATACTGTATCGTCTAATCTGTGTGACTTACTGAGTATCATTGTGTGTTTTTTTAAGCCTTGTGTATTGTTCAAATGTTTATCATGTTGATTAGTTTATTCTGTACAGAATGCTTATAATGTTTTAACACCAGTTTTATTGAAAGGCCATTAAAATAAATACATGTTTAATATTATCGACCATTTACTTTTTATTCCTGTTAGTGGTTATCGTAAGGGCCCAAGCGCACTGGTTTTCCCAGGGGCCCATAATGCTGTTAAGACGACCCTGGTTCTAAACAACGTAAATTACCTGTGATTTAACCTAATAAAATTCCAGTGAACCTCATTATACCAGAAACACTTTGAAGATATAAAGCTCAGCTGTTACAACAGAAATAAAGCAGTTGTGTTGCAAGCGGGCGTATCCACAAAATCGTGTTTCTACAAGAAGGAAAACACGCCGCTTTCGCGGCAAAACTGCTCCTGTCTGCAGAAACAAGATTTACTAACATTGAACAAGAGAAGTTGACAGTAATATAGGGATGTGAAAAATTTCAATTTATAGTAGATAATTTACAGTGGAGAGGACTGTTGACTCGAGTTAATTCGCAAAAGGAACCTGTTTAAAACATTAGAACGCCTACTGCTAAGATTTCAAACAAGGGAAAGATATCTCACTTGACGACGCCCTTAAACTTTCAATGGAAAATATGCGTAAACGTGACCGACAAGAAAGTCAACCAGATCAGAAAAGAAACTAGATCCAGAATTTACACAAATGATATAATGATATCCATAAATGCGACACCAGATGAAACCATGATACACCAGTATTGGTTAGAGATCATATCTATCTATCTATCTATCTATCTATCTATAATATATATATATATATATATATATATATATATATAAAATAAGGAGATTAGCCAATCACGCTACCTTGGTTTCAACCTTTCGGTATCTTCAAGGGACATGGGCCAATATATATACATGTGTATATATATATATATATATATTGTTGTGGGATCTTACCCATAATAATAATGGACTATTTCTGAAATTATAATACTGCGCATGAGCATATTTGTAAGACGAGGAGAGATACTTGGGAGCATATTGTGAGGACATTGGAATAGGGATACTTGTCGAGACAACATAGTTCACTCTAACCAAATAGTCATTACTAATACTTCTACTTCTTTGTATTATATTTCTGTTGTAATGTATCTTTGTATTCCATACCTGTGTTCGTGTTATTCTTTCATTGTTTATAACCTTGGACCATCACCGTGGTACAAGGAACTTGGACCATAACACACACACACACACACACACACACACACACACACACACACACACACACACACACACACATATATATATATAATGCTGTTCTGCTGGCTCGATCAGGACATAATCATACCAAGATTTATGGAGGATCAGATCCACCCAAACGTACACCAATGTGACATGGGAATAGGAAAGTGTACGCTGGGGTAAAATCAGGAATATACGGGATTGGCATATAAATGGACGTCAAGAAGATGGTTATAGAATGTTATATATTTAAAAGTATAGAATCGCTCAGCAAAAAGTGAGTATAATCCTTCTCCTGGACTGTTTGCTCACAACGGATGAAGAGTCTGTTCTGCTATTTAAGGCATAACTTGTGAAAGCTATTTTTACCTTTCCAAAGGGTAATAGTGCTGAACATCCAAGGCACACTTTAAGAGTGGACTTATTAACCAAAAACCAACAATGGTATCTGTCTATATTTCTGAGATGAGGTACATGCAATAACAGAAAAAAAATTGCAATATGAGCACTGGTAAAAAATGCTTGCTGAAGACATTAGGTTTATAATACCCAGAAATTCATACACAGATGTCCTCAAGGACATATAGCACAGTGGATAAAGGCGTTAGTTAGATCCGGTGACAGGACCCAAAGAGTGTGAGTTAATACCCAGTTAAGGAAAATTAACAGGAGATAACTGATAACTGACATCCATTAAACATGGCACGTGGAACTAGAACAGTCTACCCCAGTGAGTGAAATAAGGGGTGAATTCGACATTCCAACCACCTGAAGAAGGTCGGAGCTTACAACGGCCGAAACGTTGTAATAAATATGGCGGCAAAGATAGGAACAACAGTCCGTATAATGTAAATAACCAACAATGGTATTTATAGTTATCTTCTACTATTCCAAATTTCTATTAATCAAAAACCTAGGAAGACGGAACCATTACTTTAGTAGAACGTGCTCTAGAACAGGAGATACCTGAATAAATTCTATAATATAATCGGACATAATTCTCATTCTCATGAATTCAGAGACATCGGAACTGTATAGATTTAATATCACGTTAATATAAAGAGAAATATTTTCAATTGTGCCATTATAGTTATTAGTATATTCGTGATATCGCCGTCGGCTTTATCTTGTATTCAAGAATTTAATTTCTTCCTTTCTGATCGCTTCCTTTATGATGATCGCATTGATGACTAAATTTGCCGCCAACGTGCAGCTTCATAACTGGAAGCTTCCGGTTTCACCAAAACCTGCTTCCGTCGTCCATTCCCTATCGTCGTTTGGCTCTGCAAGAGTTGGTTGGTGGAGTAAGAAAATCAAAGCAGAAGAAAGTGACAATGCCGTGAAATTGTTTAATGTTGACCTCAACTTGCCACGAAGTGACCTGCACATTTGATTTCATGACCTTTCTCTGCGGCCCGGGTGGAATGAGACATGCAGAATCCAGTTATAAAACTGCAACGGACTGATTATGTTAAAATTTCGAGTGGTGCCTTCTGTAGCGTGTCCGTCATACATAGCCCTCTTCATCCGCTGGTTCAACTGTTGAGATATGTTGTAATCGTCATTCGCTTGTTCCACTGTTGGGGATTTGGGGGTTAGACGCGCTTACTCTGTGTACTTGTCTTCGACGTTGCCGCCAAAAGTGGCCTTACCAGAACTTCCAATGGCATCATTCATTGAAGTCATTGGACCACTAAATATATGACATAAACATATAACATATATAAAGATATTTTTTATATTTATACGTTCTTTTTATAGATATAAATATTTAAGTAAATGCTCTATTCATGATAAACAGTATTAACTGTCCCAGAAATTTTCATAGAAAATATGCGTGCGACATTTTATACATTCTTTTTATAGATACATGCCTTTAACCAATTGGGCCACAAAGGAGCATTCGCTTAACAAGTTCGGTTTTACTGCTTTTAAACTATATTCTTCCATGATTCTCTTACGTACATTCATATCTGCTCATGGCGTAACCAAATGTAAACAAATGACGTCACACATTATGAAATCGACAAAGTCCGACAATTATTTTAAGACATTTTTTTGTTTATTCATTCTTTTTATAGATACAAATATTTAAGTAAATACTCTGTTTATAATAAACAGTATTAAACAACATTTACCGGCCTGAATGTCCGAGAAATTTTCATAGAAAATATTCGTCCTCCAACAGGAATCGAACCTGTATCCTATACGGAACTGTCATATAGCCTGACATGTCTTTAAACACAATTTTCTATGATTTTCTCTCATACATTCATATCTGCTCATTGCGTATCCAAATGTAAACAAATGACATTATGAAATGGACAAAGTCCGACAATTATTTTCTATAAAAATTTCTCGGACATTCATTTACTTAAATATTTGTATCTATAAAAAGAACGTATAAACACAAAAAATATCTTAAAAAATAATTGTCGGACTTTGTTCATTTCATAATGTGTGATATATAAAGATATACTAACAGCATAAAACAATGGAAGGACCAGAATAACTGAAAGAAAGGAATAACAAGCGTTGTGCTCAAAGAGATATTATATACGGCTAAGAAATTATATTAAAAATATGGATATACATGTCTGTATTTGTTTCTCAGAGAGAAATTATAACACATATGGATAAAATAAGCTGTGTGATTGGGCGAAAATGAGAAATTATGACTTGTAATATTTCCCCGAAGTGAAAACGGCCAGGTCAATGGTGCTTCTTGTGTTCCTTGTTGGGACTATGTGGTTTCCTACGTCTTTCTAACCTCCTTGCTTTTCAGCAACTCTGGGATACGTCACTCCACGAACTGACGTCACTCACGGCTCATCACAAAGAGATACTTGCCCTTTGAAATCTCGACAATGACGTTGTCCCCGTATTACCGAGAAAGAAACGGAGACCATTACGTTACTCTTCTGTCCGTAGGAGAAATAGCATTACGAACGGATATGAAATCCCAAGAAGAATTATTGAATGACACAAAATAAGAAACAAACTCCGCCAAACAAAATACAACTTTCACCAGATTAAGTCGAAAACTGATGTTCCAGAGGAAAGTTGACAAATTTGCAGCAAACACACACGTTTCCCACCACAGCTACAAAAAGGAACAGTGTGTCTATATACAGGATCTGCTAATAAAAATCTGGAGTCCTGCAAAAATAATAAGTAAAACCCGGGATGCGAAAAGCTTGAATAACATCAACAAAAGCACATGCAGGTAAGTATATAAATAAGCGGAAAACTCAGCCAAGTAGCAACATACAAAGTAAACGATATCTTGACGTCACCACCATAATGCATCACATCAGGAATGCATCAGAAATCAGCATCTTCTCACTTATTCGATTTCAGTAAACTATACGAAAGAGGCACGGTGGCGTAGTGGATAACGGCTTGGATTGTGGAATCGGAGAGACGAGTTCAAATTCCAGTCGAATCCATGCTAATACCCTTGGTATGAATCCTCTTCTTCTCCCACCAGCTATGGGTTAATAGTAGGACAGGCTGGGTTCTATAGCCTTTGATGGCAACTGATCTACCGCAGAAAGAAAGGGCAACCTACTGCGGGTAAAATCTGCCTCGTCAGACATGTATCAAAAGATACATGATCGCCAAAGCGTGTATAGCGCATGGCACCTAACTGTTACGAAATCTAAAAAAATGTTTGGTAAAAGCCAAACTCATGTTTCTAATTATTACAAGCAAATGAAATTTTATTCAGAGACATAAAAGGAACGAATAAATACACACAGAGAAAAAAAACACATTCGTACAAAAAACAAGCCTCGGTAAAATGGGGGAAATTAGATATTTCATTTTAAAATTTCTGATTCATTATTTTTTATCTGGTCCTCTCATAAAATGAATATCTTTAGATCTTAGCATTTTAGTTTAATTTTAGATATTTTTTTATTATTTTATTTTTTTTAGTTTAATTTTATTCTATTCATTTATTTATTTGCTTTTCGCTTGCATTATTTTCTAGAATGAAACCTATAGATTTTTTTTTCGCATAAACACTGTTAAAAAAAAAAACGAAGCGTCTACTCAAATAAAGGTATCCATAAAAATAAAGTTTGAAATAATAAAAATACGTTGAATTAAACATTAAAATCCATTAATTCTTTAGAAATTGCTTTGTTTACGTTTCGAATAGGAAAGAGAGCAGATATGGGCTCTCGAGAAAATCTGAACGAGTGAATGTGCTTTAAGTGAAGTAGAACCTTGCTTGTCTGATAAAGCTCTCCGTAACAAAACGATCAAAGCCCGCCGGTTCAGACGGCGGTTTCTCCTGAAAAAATACGTTGTAGCTTCGAATCTTGTTGGAGAGCACATTTCTCTTTGTTAATTTATCTCGAGTGAGCAGGCCGGTAGGCGAAATAAACAGTGTTTAAAAAAAAAACTGAGTATCTACTCAAATACGCGTATCAACTAAGAATCATGTTTGAAAAAAAAATAGGGCTTATATAAAAGATTTAGAAGCTAAGGATTCAAGATAGAATGTAGCGAAGAATTACGTTAACTGATTTATTTTGAAAATTAATAGCAGTCGTGATTTTAGACAATTGATACAGCTCAGCTTGGTATCATGGTCATAGATTGAGGCCAAGAGAACGAATTTAATCTTTTTAGTTTTCAATTTCATCAAAATTGTGTGAGGGCGAAGCCTATCCTATAACGAGGTAGATAATGAAGAGAAACTCTTCGTTTCAGAAAGAAGGATTTCGACACTTGACATTTCTATTTAGGACACAAATAAATATCACCTGATCATTCGCCCAAAGGATAACTAGTTATAGTAGCCTGTCTGAGCATGCGCACGAACCACACACACACACATATATATATATATATATATATATATATATATATATATATATATATATATATATCCATACGTGAATATATATATATATATATATATATATATACATACGAGAGAATATATATATATATATATATATATATATATATATATCCATACGCGAAAAAATATATATATATATCCATACGCGAATATATATATATATATATATATCCATACGCGAAAAAAAATATATATATCCATACGCGAAAAAAAATATATACATATATCCATACGCGAATATATATATATATATATATATATATATATATATATATCCATACGCGAAAAAAATATATATATATATATATATATATATATATATATATATATATATACGCGAAAATATATATCCATACACGAAAAAAAAAAAGATATATATCCATACGCGAAAAAAATATATATCCATACGCGGAAAAAAGGTAAAAGAAACAATATGGACGATTAAACTAAGAGATAAAGTAGTAAAGATCTTTTAAAGTTAGTCATAATTTATATAAACGAACATAAGACTCGGCCAGAGCAACTCGACATCGTGTAATGGTTAAGCGAGCCTGTCTCTCTAGATCAATTACTACTGAGTAGTGAATTCGATCCTCACTTGGTGATAAATACTTTCGGATTTGTGCCACATCTAAGTTACGCTTAGAAAATCAACATAGCACTCGTCCATTAGTAAAGAGAAACATATTAAATTTCCGTATTAATACATCTCCCCAAGTAAAGAAAGATTCAAATTAAAACCAGACTAGGTCTGCTGAAGTTAGTAATTTTTTAAAAATATCTATATCAATCTGTTCAAATCTATCCATCTATCGATCTCAGTCTGTTCATATCTATCTATCTATCTAATTACTTCTGAGGTGTGCTTGTTGAACTCTCTGCCTCTGTGTAGAGAGGAACCGAGACGAGGCTATGCCAAAGGGCAGAGTCTCGTCTGGGGTGGTAGACAGCTACCCGACCCCGTTTTTACGGGGTCTACGTGGAATTTTTGCCCGAGTCTACGGGCTCGAATGTCCCACGATAAAATCGGCCTTGTGCCATATCCGACCGCGTGGGGCGGCTAGTGAATATCATCTATCTATCAAGCCTGACGATTGCGTCCAGCATGAAACAGCCTGTCGCCTCTGAGTGTTGATTTCAATGTTCACTTTTATATTTATATTTACATACACTCTATGTCTGACATTGTGCACGTTATCCCATAAATATAGCACACCTTAAAACTATATTTCTTCATATATATATATATATATATATATATACACTTTAAAATTTGATATACTTATGGGGAAAGCGTGTGAACAAAACAACACTCAATGAAAACAATAGTTATTACTAATATCAAAGAAGGATAAAGGTGTTGGTTATAGAATGGACTCCAAGTCGTAAAACGGAACAGAAATAATTAACCTGTAATTTTCCAAACAGATCTTTCGCGGTAGTTTTATTCGTTTAAATATCGGTAGAGCAATTTCTTTTTTTTATGTGTAAAAATTCCTGTCCTATCACGGCTGAAAATCGCTGAGGGATCGTATCCGGATAAATGCATGTCCCCTAAGTCAGACAACTGTTTAAGCATCTGGCGTGATCAACACTTTGAACAAGGCCAGTACTCTCAAGCCCTCAGTCACGATGATCTGTGACAATGTTGGGGGTTATATGAGAAAGTGGAAATATATATTTGTGTGTGTGTCTGTGTGTGTGTGTATGGTGATGCCCAAATGTTCCGTGAATGTGAGTCTGAAAAAGAAATTAACTTAACATCTATTTACCAACGCTTACTTCGAAATAGGCACGTTCAACGTATATGCATTTCTAGTTTTAAATATTCCGCCATTACTTTTGTTAGAAGCTGAGAAGTAATATCAAAAAACAAACTTAATATATTTCATAAGATGTTAAGTTATTTTTCAACATATAAGTTTATGAAATGGACAAAGTCCGACAATTATTTTAAGACATTTTTATGTTTATACATTCTTTTTATCGATACAATATGTCTTAAAATAATTGTCGAACTTTGTCCATTTCATAATGTGTGACGTCATTTGTTTACATTTGATACGCAATTTTCTCTCATACATTCATATCGAATGCATGAAAGAAAATCATAGAGAATTGTGTTTAAAAACAGTAAAATCGACCTTGCTAACCGAATGTTCCTCTGTGGCCCAATCGGTTAAAGGCACGTCAGGCTATATGACGGTTCCGTATAGGTACACGTTCGATTCTTGTTGGAGGACGAATATTTTCTATGAAAATTTCTCGGACATTCAGGCCGGTAAATGTTGTTTAATACTGTTTATTATCAACAGAGCATTTACTTAAATATTTGTATCTATAAAAAGAATGTATAAACGTAAAAATGTCTTAAAATAATTGTCGGACTTTGTCGATTTCATAATGTGTGACGTCATTTGTTTACATTTGGTGACGCCATGAGCAGATATGAATGTACGTAAGAGAATCATTGAAGATTGTAGTTTAAAAGCAGTAAAATCGACTTTGCTAACCGAACGCTCCTCTGTAGCCCAATCAGTTAAAGGAATGTATCTATAAAAAGAAAGTATAAAAATGTCTTAAAAAATAAATTTATATGAGGACACATCTAAAAATAATTATGACTCACCAAGAAAACTCATGAAGAAAAGTAAGGCTTAGAAACGACCTGAATTTTTAACACCGACTGTTGGCCTTCAGATTGTGTTATTTTACAATGTCTTTTTATTTATGATTTGAATCACTGCTTGCAGGCGTCGTCGTAAGAAATCCTTCGAATCAAGTAAATGACATGCGCAGTTGCCTTATGAGTTCAATATCACGAACACAGATCGAGCGTTTGTAAAAACAAGCAAGCAAGACAGAATACAACGTTGCCAGCAAAAGGAACATTCCAACATGCAAATTCAAATGGGATATGTCGCAATCAAACACGTCCAACAATTTAAATACCTGGGAAGTGTTTTAACAGAGGACGGAAACTTCAACACCAAAATCCGAAGGCGCATTGGATAGTGAAAGATGCCTTCCAAAAGCTAAGAAAATTACTAAGAAACAGGAAATTTTCGTTAGAAACAAAGAAAAGACTACAGTAAATGCTGAACAATATCCATACAAAGAAGAAACTTTAAGCAACAGAAATGTGATTCTACCGAAAGATGCTGACAATGCTATGTACTAACAAATTTGGCACTCATAGACAAGAGGGACAGCAGAAGACAGAGCATAATCTATGTACCTAACGAGCTTGTGTAAATGAAAGGCAGAACAGGGTTTAGGAGATATGACAAAAAGACAAAATTTACTAAGAGCTAGGACAGGAAACTGTGAAGAGCCATGATCGCTAAAGGGACAAGGCACAAATAAGAAGAATCTTAATTTCACGAAGTTCGGAAAGTTGTCGAACGAATAAGTGAACTCTAGGCGACTCTATCAGAAATGTTTTTCCCCAATATTAAGACTACAATTCTTCAGGCTTGCCTTTAAAAATCGCTTGTTCATTTTAAACTGGCCATAGGAGATTTCCATGGGAGCCAGTTGTTGTTTATTCAAAGCACGTGTCTTACACATCGAAGGTGTTACTGTATTACAAGGGCAGACAAGCATTTCTTTTCGAAGGGCTACATGTTTAATTTGGCAGGTTCATGGTGAGACGTGGGTATAAAAAATCCTTGAATAATAAACATGCAACAAACACTCTTTTTAGCCTTGACATTTAATTGTAACTGAAAGTCCAATATTCACTTGAGGTCATTTTACAATTTCAATTCGTGAGAATTCTCTCATCGTTATATGATCAGGAAAAAAAATGAAGTCACTGTTTATTACGAAACGGAACAAAATGCTCACATTTTATTGTAGCCAGTCAGGATTTGTAACGCACATCTATGTTACGTAGTTTGTGAAACAGCAATGAAATGTCGGCTTGTATAAAACGGGCGTTGTAACTTATCTATCTCTACAAATATAATATCTTTTGATAAACATTCAATGAAATTAATAAATTGTCATAGTTTTATCATTTATTTCCATTGGACATTAACTAAAACTGAAAAAAAATAGAAAACTGATGAGATGAAATCGAATAATGCAAGAAAAAGTTTTTTCTTACAAATGTTCTCGCGGGTCGTACTTACCGCGGATCGCACTCAAACCCACTACGGATCGTACTTACCGTAGATTGCACTCAAACACACCGCAAGTCGTACTTACCGCGGATCGCACTCAAACCCATAGCAGGTCGTACTTACCGCGGATCGCACTCACACCCACAGCGGGTCGTATTTATCGAGGATTGCACTCAAACCCACAGCGGGTCGTACTTATTGCGGATCGCACTCAATCCCACTGCGGATCGTACTTATCGAGGATCGCACTCAAACCTACAGTGGGTCGTATTTACCGCGGATCGCACTTAGATCCACAGCGGGTAGTACTTATCGAGGATCGCACTTAAACCCACTAGGGATCGTACTTACCGCGGATCGCACTCAAACCAACAGTGGGTCGTATTTACCACGGATCGCACTCAAACACACCGCGGATCGTACTTACTGCGGATCGCACTCAAACCCACCGCGAGTCGTACTTATCGATGATTACATTCAAACCCACAATGGGTCGTACTTACCGTGGATCACACTCAAACCCACAGCGGGTCGTACTTATCGAGGATCGCACTCAAACCCACAGCGGGTCGTACTTACCGCGGATCGCACTCAAACCCACAGTGGGAAGTACTTACCGCGGATCGCACTTAAACCCACAGCGGGTAGTACTTATCGATGATACCGTATGGTTGAAACTAATGTAGTGGATTCAATTGATCTCCTTATTTTTTTATATCCTATATATTTTATATATCGAGTGTAACTGCAAAATTGTCTAAATCTTGTAACAGTATGGGATAATCCCACAAAACTAATTGAGATGATTTTTTTCAGGTTTTCAGGTAGATGTTTAACCATCTTGATATCTTTTTCATAAGAATCACTGAAAAACCCTATCAGTTATTCAGCTAGAAAGAGAACAGGCTAAAATCATTTTGTGTCAGGCCCGCTATGTCTTCTCAACTGAGCAATGGTGAGAGGAAAAAGATCATTCAGGCCTACAGCAATGGTACCAAAATTTAAACACTGGCTTCCATTTTCAAAGTTCAAAGAACGGTGAATAATTAAAAAAAAAAGTGAACAGTAGAGAGGAAAACTGGATCACTAGGTCTCAACAGAAAGAAGGATCATCATTTCAACTTAGAGCTAAATACATTCTTATTATTGCAAGAAGAGTTCAATCGTGTTATAAAACCTCGGAGAATTCCAGTAAGATATCTTTAATTATTTCAATGGTACAACGGTTAAAAGCTTAATTTAACAATTGGACAATTTTATATATATATATATATATATATATATATATATATATACACACACACACACACACACACACACACACACACACACACACACGGTAGAGTAATGAATAGCGGCTTGGATTGAGGAATCGGACAGCCGAGTTCTAATTCAGTCGAATCTATCACATGGCAACTAGTCTAGGAGAATGACACCTCTGAATTCCAAAACCTGCGGAGTGTCGTTTGGGGACTGTGTATTCGGCCTTTCTGCACAAAACCTTCACCACTATAATCAAATCTCATGTGCTGGTGTCGGGCTGTCATTTTCCTGTTGAATTCGACAGGAGAGTCGAGTATATATATATATATTTGTATATTTAGACAGCAATCCTTCCTTTATGCATGTTTCATTAAAAACGACAGACAAGGTACTACGGTTGAGCTTTTTTATTTAATTTTTCTTGTGTTCTGACAAGAGCTTTCTTTTCTGGACAAAGAGTGTGTAAGAACTGTCCGAATGTTCTGTATTTTCGAGCGCTTTCGGCTATACCTTTAGCCATTATCAAGGATGATTCGATTATCAGCTTAGTAGAGTGTGTGTGTTCTGTCTATGTTCGGTGTGTGGTAGTGATGTTTTTAGTTTCCGAATACGGTTAGCACATTGTGGCTTTGTTCATAGTTAATATTGTTAAGAGTTGGCTTTTTCTTTTTTATTATTAGAGCTTCCATTATTTTTAGTCTTTTTTTGCAAGTGGATGCAGTTAATATATTTGTGTTTTCTACTAGTATGTTCCTAATAGTGTCGGGTAAATCTGAGTGTGTGTTTAAATGTGTTCTGATGCAACTGTGATCAGATAGGTGTAATGTAAGACGTCTGGATAAACATGTGGTTGTGTAGCCGATGTAATTATTTATGAATCCGGTTTGGTGAGGAACGCAATTCCCTTAAAGGGCATTTGAACTCATAGATAATGTTCGTTCTTTGTAATTTTGACTTAGTTGGTGTGTTGTTATTTTTGAGGATAAGGTTGGCCGTCTTAATTTTTTTATAATAGATAATAAGTTTGATTTTTTTGTAATAAAAAACTTTCTAAATAGAGCCCACCAGAACTCATCCTCTCGACTACTCTTTCTCAAAGAACTTGACAACGTTAAACAAAGACTAATTAACAACGGTTTCCCTAACTACCTTATAGACCAACAAATTAGACTATTCCTCCCAAAAGCAAGTAATAACGATAGCGAACACACAGCTAAAAATCACATACACATTTATGACAAAAACCAAATGCATATTAATTACAAACAAGATGAATCTTCTCTAAGGCATATTATAAAGAAATATACTACTCCTATTTATCCGAATAAAAAAATCAAACTTATTATCTATTATAAAAAAATTAAGACGGTCAACCTTATCCTCAAAAATAACAACACACCAACTAAGTCAAAATTACAAAGAACGAACATTATCTATGAGTTCAAATGCCCTTTAAGGAATTGCGTTCCTCACCAAACCGGATTCATAAATAATTACATCGGCTACACAACCACATTTTTATCCAGACGTCTTACATTACACCTATCTGATCACAGTTGCATCAGAACACATTTAAACACACACTCAGATTTACCCGACACTATTAGGAACATACTAGTAGAAAACACAAATATATTAACTGCATCCACTTGCAAAAAAAGACTAAAAATAATGGAAGCTCTAATAATAAAAAAGAAAAAGCCAACTCTTAACAATATTAACTATGAACAAAGCCACAATGTGCTAACCGTATTCGGAAACTAAAAACATCACTACCACACACCGAACATAGACAGAACACACACACTCTACTAAGCTGATAATCGAATCATCCTTGATAATGGCTAAAGGTATAGCCGAAAGCGCTCGGAAATACAGAACATTCGGACAGTTCTTACACACTCTTTGTCCAGAAAAGAAAGCTCTTGTCAGAACATAAGAAAAATTAAATAAAAAGCTCAACCGTAGTACCTTGTCTGTCGTTTTTAATGAAACATGCATATATATATATATATATATATATATATATATATATATATAACGTATCTTCTCGTCGATTTCGACGTATGAAGTTAAAACGGTTCAGTTTTAGGTCTGAACCGCCAGACTAGCCACCCATATGATTGGGTTATAGTGGTTGTCTTGTGAAGAAACAGTCATACTTTTCGGAAGGGCTGACAACAGAGAAATAGTGTACAGTCTGCCCTACTATTTTAACCATAGGTGAGAGGAGAAAAGATGAATTTATAACATTCTCAAGGATACTTGTAAGAAAATGAAGGTAAATTCGAACTCGGTTTACCGATTTATTTTTTCCGAGCCACTAAACGTTGGACAATCCACCCACCTCTATATTTGGAAAATAATTGCTGAAAAGTTGAAGTCACTCCTCGCACAAAAACAGTAATCAGTGCAGTGTCACTTAAGTCTGTACTCTCATCGACTGCAATTCACAAATATTGTAATTCACTGCGGGTGATTTTTAACATCTGCTGACATTGCTTCACTCCGGTGTGTAACCGTCTTCAGAGATAAGCTGATAGTTTCAAATAAAGACTTTTTTCTAGACAAACGATATCCAATACTGCCAGTTAGCATTCTTTAAAAAATCACGATTTGTAAAATGTTTCATCTTTTTAGCGATGCGTTTTGAGAATTCATAGTTGGTAATTGCATTTGCCACATTTTCGTCTTTTCTCTTTTTAGAAAATGACGTTTATTTTTCAAAACTAGACTTCAAGCGTTCAACTTCATCTTTCCTTGCTTGTCCAGTAAATTTCCTAAAAGATTTTCACAATGGTGCTTTTCATAATGTCGTCTAATATTTGCTACCTTATTCACAGCAATACTTTTTAGACATATGAGACAAACTGGGTTCCCACTGTGCTCGATGAAGAAGTGATCTTAGAAAATTCGGCATCCAGCATCTGCCATTCTTCGTTTTGTATTCATCGTCATCAAAATTTTTTCCTACGAATAAAATTAAAACTTAAATTAAAAATAAAACTATTACAGTTTTGTTGAACAATAAAGAGCCGAATTGAAATAATACAGAACCAAATTATACAAATACATCCAGAGGTTAATTTTATAAATGTTTAAACAACTTAATCATTGTTTAAAAGGAATAATTCGATTTATTTTTACTAATTTTACATCTGATTCGATTTTTTAATGGCAGTCCTTTTATTATATTCGAAGACCTCGTCTCTCATATTACAATTGTTATAATACAAGCTAGTTATGCCTAATATCTTGACTATAATTTTATTGTTATTATATTTTTGCATGAGCGGAAATGATGTGCGGAGCTCTGCGTACGCATTTCTATGTGTGTTTTTGCATTCACATCCGGTTGTTGGTAGACATTAGGCCGGGTGATTCAGTAGAAGATTTGTGGAAGAATGTTAGTACCAAGACTTTTATTGTAATCGAAAAACCCGTCTCACATATTACAATAAATTTAAATTTAAAATAAACACCAACGTCAATCAAAAAAAAAAAAAAATTGTGCACCCCAGCTGGCAGGAAAATCACAATTTTTATGTTCACTCGTTGACACTGAGTTCGAGTCAAGTCAAATTTTAAAATAAAAAAATGATGCAAGTCGAATTAAAGTCGAGTCAAGACTCGACTCGAGTCAAGACTCGACTCGAGTTGACTCGCGAGCAAATTACTATGACATTTATTTACAATATTTTAAGAATGGAATGACAAAACAAATAGTCATTTCAAAGCAACCATATGATAAAAAATGTTAAATTGAACCTAATATTTTTTCTTCTGTTTTCTTTGGTTTGATGTTATTCCCGTGCAGACAGAAGCACAAATTCACCTAACTAAATGCGTTTTCGGTCTGGGGTGATAAGTTAGACCTGGACTTGGACCAAATTTTCAAGTAAATTTTGGTGTTGGACTAGAGTGGTTCCATCCAACAAAGTCCAACTTCAACCTCCGGTCATGACTCACCTGGACTCGTAAGTCTAATGAATTGAAGCGACTCATTGGGCATCAGTTCTTGCGGGCCGGTTAAAATCACTTCGCGGGACATAGAATTTGGAACATTAAACTTAATGCTTTGAATGCTTACTTACTCATGATAACAATAAAGATGAGGATATTTATCCGAATGTGAATAATGTTAACTCCATCCCAGAAATTATGACAGGATAGATCAATTATGACTGACTTCGATCCTTATTGAACCCCCCCATACTTTTGACCTTGTGCCACATCTAAGCTATCTTAAGACAGAAAATCTCGATTGGTATTTAGCCTTTGTGCAGGTAAACTATAGCAAATTTTATTATGCAAATCAATGTTTCATAATAATATTGATAATAGCCAATAGATTCATTTTGAAGGTACTTTTTCACTTTGACCGAAGAAGAGAGTTCGAATTCCAGTCGAGTTCGATACATTCACTTAGGCTCTAATGACCTTGGGAAAGACATTAATCTATCTTAAATAGTCGGACTTATATCTGGAAAAACACTGTTATTCTCAAAAAAGTTTAATGAAAATATTAATGTAATATTCAGTTGCAAAAATAATTATTCTTGGAATCTTTCTTTCGATCTAATCCAATTTTAACGATAAATTGAATTTTCGCCAATGTCCACATCTTTGAAATTAAGATGTCAAAACAGGATTGCCAAATCTATTAGCAGAAACGGCTAGAAATCTCAACGAAGTGTTAGTAACGACACAATACAACGTTGGTTTTAAAAACTTCATTGTGGTGAATTAACCCTTGAAGATATGGAAGATGGCAGACGTCCTTTTCTTATTGATGACGATGAACTGAAGGCTTTGGCCCAAACAAATACTCGCACCACTGTTTGAGAGATTCAAGGAGAGTTTGATGCAATCACTAGAACAATTTCGGAAAATTCGAACTAGAATTGGAAATCGAAATAGCTTGAAAAATGTGTACCCCACAAATCAAACGGAAACCAGAAATGTTGACCCATTCCTTGATTACATTGTGATGTGAAATGAATAGTGGATCCTATACAAAAACCGATGAAGTTCAGCACAATGCTTTTTTCTTGCTGTTTTCTTTATCATTTTACACCAAACAAGGCGATAAAACTACTAAGACTCAAGAAAATGTTACTGAGGATAGAAATGACAATAAAAGAACAGGATTCAAAGAGACAGATGACGATTGACGTATTTGACAGAACAGCAAGAAGACGAAAGAGAGTATTACAAATGATATGTGTACGATAAGAAATATTAGGATATAAATTATGGTTACAACTGGTAATTTCACTAGTAAATGAGACCTAATTGCCACTCTAGTAGTTCGTTTAAATTCGTAAAGGTAACAAATAGAAATGCTCATCAGAAGAATTACCATGAAAAATATAGAAATTACGTTACGGCGGTGGGAAATTGAAGCCGAGATGCCAGATCAGCACCTATAATATTGCAGACACTTCTTTGGATTTTTTTAAGAATCTCGAGATATATAACAGGAGCACAAGACCGGACGTTTTCTGCAATATTCAATCCACGGACAACGGCAGAAAAGGCAAAAAAGGGAGCAGTTTCATTTTGGAGGCGTTAAAATTAACAAGCCGTTTCTTGCCTCAGTTAACAATTGATTGGAGGCTATTTTCGAGATTAGCTACCAATTTAACTTCTAAGCATTTCAAATCTGAAGTCGTACCAAAATGAGCCGATTGTCGTCTGCAGCTGGATTAATTAATTACAACATTCTGGATCCTGGCGAAACAGTTACTGCATAAAAATGGAACATATGTGTTCAGCAATGATCAATAGAAAAGGTTTAATCCTCTTGCATGACACGCTTCACACCTTCAATTTTCTAGATCAATGGTCCCTAAAGTTTTTTTTTCTCTGGGGCCCATTTTCGAAACCAAAATTTGCATGTGCCTCACCAAATTTCACGTGATAG
The DNA here is from genome assembly GCA_903632075.3 of Acanthosepion pharaonis. Taxonomy (NCBI): domain Eukaryota; kingdom Metazoa; phylum Mollusca; class Cephalopoda; order Sepiida; family Sepiidae; genus Acanthosepion; species Acanthosepion pharaonis. The sequence continues at coordinate 620,268 of CAHIKZ030003536.1, forward strand.
ATAGTACATTTAAAAATAAAAATCAGAGGGATAGAGAAGGTTAAAGGAAGATGAACGCGGATTCGAAACCAGAACGTTATCATTGATAACTCTCTCCACCAATTTGATGACCCTAGTTACTATATTCTTAATACTTGATATAATGCAAAAATATCACAATGATAAAATCAGTCAATAATTATTCATGTCTATTTATACTGGAACTCATGCATGCAATTACAAGTAATGCGTAATAATATTTTAAATTTATTTGTGTATTATGAATTTTTTTAAACTGTCGCTAAATCTTTGATTGTCTTTCAATCATTCCGCCTCACCGTCTATCCTCTTCTGTCGCACCGTTTGGAAACCACTGCTCTAGATTTTTTTCTACGATTTTTGCTATGAAATTCTGCTTCAATCAATATATTCACTGGTCTTTTTATCAAGCGAATAACATTTTGGCAAGCATTACGGTAAATTCATAGAAACCGCCAAGTAAAATGCCTTCAAAGAATTCATCGACTCCAGAAATTCAGGAGTAAATAAACTTGTTGGTAAAAATGTGACGATTCTAATGTTTTTTTTTTTTTAACGATAAGTTGAGTTTATATAATCTTAATTCATAGAAGCCTCTCGACTTTGTAGGCCTTTAAATTTGACGGGAAGCGTCGTTTTTAATTAATTCGTCAATTAACAGTCATTTCTGTAATCGCATTTATAATATACCAGCCCCCTCTTTACTCCGATTAGGCTCCACCCTAGGGTATAGGGTCTCAGCATTGCCACACTTGGCATTTCCGTAGCAAGTAAGGTTTTGCCAGCCCAACCGATTTTGAATTGAGAGTTGTTCTAGGATGGTTGCCAACCAAGGCTAGAGTACTCTAGTATTTAACTCATAGATGGGAGAAGAAGAGACAAATTGATTCGGCTTTGCACGCTGATAACCTCTACGCTACGACTGCCTCAAAATATAACATCTACTAATATTAAGTTGAAACTAAATTTTAATATTGCTTATCTATTTGTTCTACGCTGCAATGATTGGTTTGCTTTCTCATTTCAAGTGTTCTTTGCGCAAACTTGTCCAGAACTTCATCTAGTTTCTCCCTGATTTTTAAATTCTGCATGTAAAGTTTTCTTTTCTTACTTTTTTCTTACTGTACTGATTCGAAGAATTTATATCTTATCACTACTCTGTTGTGCGTATTTTAAAAATTACTTTTTCGTTGTTCACACACAGTGCTTAATATTGGGTCGTCTTCCTTTCTCTTTACATATGGCCTGTCGCTGTCCTGTCCAGGATATAGAGTTCATTAATTCCATGTTGTTATTTTCCGAGCAGATTAGAAAATGACTTTGTTGTTTGCAGTAAATTAAAAAAATACTAAAAAAAATGCTGATTTGACACATAAAAAATATCTCTGGCTAATAAGGGATATTTTTTTTGTCTTAACATGAAAACACGTCATATTGAGATAATGGGTATCTGCCTATAAACATTGCCGGATACCAACTGCAATAATGTTAACGGAAGTATTAATGCCTTGGGTTCGGGATTTCTTTAAAACGTTTATGGCACACCTTCGTAAAAGAAAGCCTGCTTCTCTCTACTCTTTCATTTACTCTTTCTCTTTCGCACTGTCACCGTCCGTTCTCAACATCTATCTGACTTATAATCACTATCACATATTTGACCGTTCACTTTACTTCTTGGTGCTCATATATAGTTTAGCACGCCATGAAACTAACCGAGAAAAAATATAAGTAGCAAGTACGTTGCACAGGTTTTCTAACAGGAGAGGGCCTGCTTTGACAATTTACCGCGATTCAACCACAGGCTACTGACACCGGGGGATGCAGAAATACTGCAATGTTGGTGTCTATTACAGGGTATCACGGGGTTTTTTATCTTCAGTACTTAATTATTTATTCGTTCTAATATTTTGTCAGTTTACTCGATCAGTCTATAGCAGTGGTTCTCAACCTTTTTTTTACCCATGGACCCCTTTCCCCTTCTTTTTATCTTGGTGGACCCCTTCATAGCTATTGGACATAAGAACAATTTTCTATTCTTCACTAATATAAATTTTAAGGTTTTAATTATCAAAAAAATAGTATACGATTAAGCTTTTTTTTTTAAATGAAAACTAATTTAATACAAATAAAATATTCTACTATAATTATAATAATAATTATTATTACTATTTTTAATTAACACAACAATTGTGTTTTGCCTGTGGACCCCCGGAAATATTACATTGGACCCCTAGGGTCCATGTAGACCCCGGTTGAGAACCACTGGTCTATAGTATGCGTCTCTTGCAGAGCAATCATTGAACGTCCTCCTTACATTCTCCGTCTGTGATGTGTGAGAACCTGTTTCAAATCATCTCTGTGACGGTTATTCAGCATTCTCCTTTCCACGCTTGCAATATCAGATACTGGTGTGAAAAGACGTACTTCTGCATTCGATGGCCAGAGGTTAACCCTTCATCTGACTTTCTTTGACAGTCTGGTATGAAATTTATGTGCAGTGTCTATTCCGTCATAATGCAACAATACGCAACCACCTCAGCCACCAAGTAGTTTGATTCTTTACTACTTGGGTTATAGTTTTGTCAGCATAATTATTTACAAATTTTTCTTTCTTTCTTTCTTTCTTTCTTTATTTATTTATTTATTTATTTACATTATTTATACTAATGTTCTAATCTTTGTTGTTGTTATCACAACATTTCGGTCGTTGTGCCCCCCGGCCTTCTTCTTTCTTTCTTTTACCTATTAAGTATTTCTCTCCTTAACTCTCTTCTTTTTAATATTTCTAAGCTTCACCTTATTCTTGGAAAAGGTAGTGAAGTAGTTCTTACTACCTTTTGTAAGGTTTTGAATTCAGAATTGTCTTTCCCGTAGACTGGTTGCTCAAGAATCCAGTTTCCACTGCTATTTAACACATAGCTGAGGGGAGGAAAGGTGCTTTGCTGTTTTTTGCAAAGCCATTAGTGCGAAAAAATATAAACAGCCTCAACCAGAATTTGAACTATGTTTGTCGATTTCAAATTCCACACTGTTAAATCTCAACTTTCAAATAATCTTGTTTACCTTCTCTCAAAACGCGTTGCATAAATCGAGATTTCTGCTAATCTAGATTTGTTTATATCTGTCTGTAACTGTACCTAAACCTGTTCACATCTCACTACTTAGCGATTTATCGAACTATATATTCTAGCAGATTTATATCTTAGTCTCTTTTCTATCTATCTCATTTATGCTTTTCTGGGGTTACTGAGTGTGAAAGAGAATGCGAAAACATTAGCGCAAAGAAAAGACAATAAAGGAACAAACATTAAGAAGAGAGACGCTAGAGATTGATGTTTATTTAAGTTTTGAATAAACTCTTCCAAGAAGCCAGGAAAGAGTTCTACAGGCCAGAACTTCGAAACCGTAAGAATAGAATTTACGGTTACATCTAGATATTTTAACAATAAAAAGATGGGGCGTACTTAACAATCTAGTACTGTCCATAATTTCATGAAATCAACGTAGCAAAGATGAAAGGTCATTAAAACAATTTTCGTGAAAAATATTTATAAAAAGACACAAGAAGCTACGTTACAGCGGCGGGAAAATGATTGAAGCCGAGATGCCAGGTCAGGCTCGATAACATTGCAGACGTTTCTTTAGATTTTGATAAGAATCGCAAGCTTTGTAGCGGGACCATAAGACCAGGTATAACAGCAATATTTAATGCACGGACGAATGGTACATTTATAAAAGAACAAGATGTATTCTGGCAAGAAAAAGTGTCTGGCTTGACAGAATGAACCAACTTTCCTAGCAAAAAATCTAGCAAATATAGTCTTTCTCTTACGTCCGTGGAAAACGTGAGACCAGTATAGGGCTATGAATTGCTCTCCTGGCGGTTGCTATCGGCCATGCTGATGGAAGGCAATGATGGTTCCCTAAGATAACTAAAAGACAGTATTTTCATTTTGGAGGCGTTCAGATTTACAAGTCGTTTCTTGCCCAAGTTCACAACAACAGATGTAAGGTAATATATATATATATATATATATATATATATATATATATATATATATATATATATATATATGTATGTATGTATGTATGTATGTATTTAAAATAATAAGAACAGTGATATTTATAATTCAGAGTTCTTAGCTTTTATTTTAATTTAAAAAAAAAATGCTCAATAAGATCCGTAAAGCTTATTATTATTATTTGAATATGATTCCACCACGATAGAGATTAATTATAAAAATTAAATCTACAATATGCAACTTCGTTCTATTATCAAGCGATTTTAACATGGAACGAAGCTCTGTATTGTAGATTTAATTTTTAAAATTTATATAGATTTGGAGTTTTTCGTTTTGAAACATACGATGTTCTGTGTCGCGATGGAATCATATTTAAATAATAATAATAATAATAATAATAATTATTATTATTATTATATATATATATATATATATATATATATATATATATGTTAAATAAAAACAGACCACTTTAAGGTTCCATGTAATAAATTATTTCACCACAGGCCTTTTAAAAGGACTGCGGATCATCTGACTTTACTTCCAAACAAAAAATGAAAAGAAAATTTACACATTTTTGACGGGCCGTATTAAATATATGTAAATTAACGAAGTGAGGAAGTGAGTGGGGTGAGAGAAGACATGAGTGAGTTAGCAGATATTGACACATTTAAACGGTTAACTTAACGGAAGTTATATATTGATATCGAAGGGTAGAAGAAAAACCCATAGAGAGAAAAAGAGAGAAGGAAGTTAAGAGAGAAGATGTCACTAATTTTCTTTGTAAAAAAAACGCTAGAAACAGACGCTGTTATTTTGCTTTACTTTGAAAGTGTTATTTTGGGGTTTCATAAAGATTATAATGTTTTATATAAATTTGTATGTCTCTAAACTGTCTACAAATAATTTAATTCGATGTTTGTTAGTGATTTATTTTAAAAAATTTGGGGTTTTTCTATGAAATAGTCGATTAGAAAAATATTCATAGAAAGTACATTAAAAGAATAAAATTTTATTTTAAAATATAAGTTTACTTCTATTAATCTTTTTTTTAATCTCTTTAAAAAAATTTATTATTGATTATTAAGTTGACATATTGATATATATATATATATATATATATATATATATATATATATATATATATATATATATTATTACTCTGTCCTGGACATTGAGATCTTCCTGGATTCTATCCTCTTGGGAATATATATATATATATATATATATATATATATATATATATAGAGAGAGAGAGAGAGAGAGAGAGGCAGGCACGGTGGAGTAATGGATAGTGGCTCCGATTGATGATTCGAAGAGCCGAGTTTGTTACATTCACTTACGTGCTAATACCCTTGAGAAAGATATGAATTCTCTTCTTCGAAGCTCCCTGTCCGGGGGCTAACCCCAACAGTGCTGCAGATCTTCCAAGCGTTTTTTTTTTTTTACGGCCAGTAGTGGAATTTAATTGATATTTCTCTTGATGCCATTCTTCAGTGTCTGTACCATCTTTCTTTTATCCATTGTCTTTCAATGCTATTCTTCAATTTGGTATTGATGATAAAATCATTTCCGTAATAATTCACTGTCTCCAAAGATATTAACTTTTGTCATTTTGTGATACTGATTTGTTCACCGATATAAATTTCTTATTAACTGTTAAAAATTTGAAAATTGATCACAGCGTTTTTATGTGGCATGGTTACCATAGTAACGACTTTCCTTTAGATTTTTTTCTTCATTTATGAAAAAATGAAAGCGGATATGGGAACAGCAAGCCTTCCCACAAAGAAGGTTTGGCACGAATTAAATTAACTGGTCAGCTCGTAAAAACAGTGAAGAATTTTTAGGGGAGCATTTTTGCAGATTAGCATTCTTTAAACTTTCCTTTACTCATGACATCTGGCAGAACCGAAAAAAATGGATTTTTTTTTTTATCATTTTAAATATCCTGTTCTTAATATACAGTGTTAAATGAATTACTGACATATTAAAGCCTGCACTTAGTATTTTCTTATTTTTATAAATGTCATGTTTGAAACTGTACGCACATTATTGATAACTGCGTACTCACCACTAGTTTCCGAGAACACACAGTCTTCTAGGACGGATAACCAATTCCTGTTGTAGACACCTGCTCAGACACATATGTGTTTGTTCAACACGCTGTGGTTTATACTGCAGCTCTGCTGAACAGACAGTAGTTACAATTTCTGGGCATCTTCACATCATTAGCGTGATCAACAACTTTTGAACAAAGCCAATGCGTTCAAAGCCTCGGTCCCGATGACTTGTGAATTCGTACTAAGACAATCAATAATGGTTATCGAACAATTTCTTTTACCCAAATTCATTCATAAGTCTTGGGTTTCAGGTATCGACTGAAGGGGTATCTTGGATTGCCTCTGCTGGTCGATAATATGAAGACGTTACCTCCCTAACAAATAAAACCTTGGTAAGATTCGAATACTGGACTCATGATTAGAAAGTAAACGTTCTTACCACGCACCTATATGCGAGCTACTACGTATTGAGAAAAGTGGCAACATCAGTTCGGGACAAGCGATTAGAGCTGTATCATCTGCAAATAGAAGTTCTTACAAACATGGAACGAAATAATCGAGCCGTGGAGAAAAATACCAAATAACTATCATGCCGGTGGGAGACTAAATTGAAAGAAATAATTTGATAGTGTTGGTACACGTATTTAGTATTCAAGACAACAGAGAAAAAGTAGCCATCTATACATATATAAAGGACAGTTGTCCGTATGTGTGTGTCCGGCTAAAACTAAAAACTAGAATAGTTATGACAAAGTAAATATATATACAGACTCAGTCTCATCGAAGTCAGCTTTTTGTAAAAAAAATTATCATCGTATGATTTGTATTTACGAAGATATTTTAAAATTAAATGCTTTCCAAATTCTTATAATTAAAAAGTAAAAACGAACGATAATAATTCTTATTCCAGATTAGGATTACCGTTCGTTTTTACTTTTGTATTGAGCTAAATGCTATGCATGTATGTATTTTTAAAATTTCTATTCTCTTGAATTTATTTTCACATCTATAGTAAATAAAAGTGTAACTTAAAAAAAATGAATATTAAGATAACAAAGAAAATTTAAAATAAGAATATTAAATACAATTATTTGACAAAAAGTTTAATATTTATTTATTGTAATATTTGTGTGTGTGTGTGTGTGTGTGTGTGTGTGTGTGTGTGTGTGTGTGTCCTGCTACAAAATAAATATACAGACTCAGTATCACCCTAAAGGGCAGTTGTCTATGTGTATGTGTGTGTGTGTGTTATTGACTTACTAATATTTTTCGGCCATTTTAAGGAAAATAACTTTTTTATTCAATCTTTAAAAAATAAAATTCATTGTTTTTTTGGTTTGTAACTAACACAAAAAAGTAAATAATTTTAAATTATGTCTTATTAAAGGAAAAAATAATAGCGAGCCTTATTTTTTCAAAGATTAATTGAAATAAAATATAGTCAAATTCATAAAACAAATATTCAACACGACTAATGTTGACCGTACTTCATGTCTGTCTCTCCTAATTTTTATTTCACTAAAGTTTTTTTTTTAATTTCTTTTCTTTTTAAATACAAATATAACTTGAAATTTAAATATAATCGCTTTTCAAAACTAAAATCTTCAATATATCTTGATTCTACGCTCTTTCAAAATAGTAATTAATGTTTAAAAGTAAAACTTTATTTACTTAAAAAAATCTAAATCCCCCTCCAAAATATATAGTAAATAATTATTTTTCGACGCAGTAAGGCTCCTTATAGTTTTTGCTTGAAAGAAATGATTAAATTAAATATGTTAAATTTATCTTAATTTAACTTTATTAACTTTTTTTATCTCTATCTCAAAAAAGCAGGATGTGTGTGTGTGTGTGTGTGTGTGTGTGTGTGTGTGACGAATGCACGGCGGCAATTTTCGACGAATTTGCACCAAAATTTACATGCACATGCTCAAAGTTAGAGGAAAGGCCAAAACCGACATTGCATTTCCCAACTCCCATCGATAGTGGAAATAATCGATTTTTTCATGCTTCTACGGCAGTTTTCATGTAGTTTGCGGCCATTTTCTACTGGCCAGAGTGAGAGCCTATAGCTGGGTGCCACAAATAGGCAGGAAGATTCTATTGTCCAGCGTGAGAGCCAACAGCTGACTGACACGAATGTTAACTAGTATGCAAAAAAATCGATAGCTGCATTCGTCACAAATGGGGGGAAAATTTAAATCTGCATCGCACTTTACTCCAATTGGCTCATTCGCTTGCTTAAACTCAACGTTGATTCTGATTCCGCAGAACTGGGTCGAGTGTGAAAAAGTATTTGTTATTAACATTCTTTTTTCATTAGTTATTTTGTAATATAAAAATAATGAAGTTTTGTAATATAAAAATAATGAATTAATTATTTTCCATAAGATGGCTGAAAAATATCAATAAATTGTCAATATGAAACTATCATTCAGAGATCTTCCGAGAAAGGCTGGGTAGTATTAAATAAAAGGTGTGGTAATAAGTATTGGGTTTTTTCTCCAAAGAAGAACAAGCTTACCCTGTATTTGAAAGGCACAAGTAAACTTAGAATACCCAGTAAGGATCGAATTTTCTACTGAACTCTTCATGGATATAAATTTCTTAATAACTTAAAAATTTTTCAAATTGATCACAGCATTTTTATGTAGAATGGTTACCATGATAAAGACTTTTCCTTGTTTTTTTTTTTTCACTTACAAAAAATGACCAGCCAGACAAGCTCGATAGCCATTACCTCACCTTGTGTCCTGAATATGGATTTGTAATACAAGACAAATTTCAACCGAGTATATAAACAATGTGATAGACTCGTGTAAGCATTGTTTTCTACTAAATACAGGTGGTATCTGAAACTGTCATTCAGGTGATAATTTTTCAACTTATAGGTTTATTTTATATTGGTTTAATAGACATAGAACCTGTAGTTTATCGTCATATCCAGGACAACAGCTCGGATAATACAGTAGATGTAATACCCATAACGCACCATTCACCAGCACATAAATAGTCGAACCAAAAGACAACACACATGGCCTAAAAATTGTTTTTAAGGATGAAACAGACCTTTGACTCTGGGTGTTAACATCAGTGTCCAAAGGGGGGGAGAAGAAGAAGAAGAAGAAGAAGAAGAAGAAGAAGAAGAAGAAGAATTGGTGGGGGTGATAATTGAAATGTACATTTTTTTCATCCAGCTTTATCTGTGTTTAAGAGGAATTCCTTAATATGTATGCAAGGATTCAAGACTTCGGTTTTCTTTTTTAAAAAATAAAGCGTTAAGAGGTCATTTGATTAAAATCGCCTGAGGATACCGAAACGTTGAAAGGTAGCGGATTCAGCTGATCTCCTGATTTTTAAAGTTAAAACCTCTACATGTTATTTTTATTTTTACGTTTATTTTTTTTCACACGTGTATTGAGCACTTTTTAATACTACTGATTCAACTCTGACCTTTAACTTTGTATGTATTATATATGTGTGTGTGTGTGCGTGTGCGTTGCTTTTTGATTTTTTTTAAATGTCTCTATAAAAGATTTCAGCGTTTGTAAATTTAGATTTTATATCTGAGCTTGGCATGACAAATAAATAAGATACATAGCTAACTTAAACATTAAATATCTATGTAGAAATATACCGACCACCAAATGCCTAAAACGTTTACAAAAACATTTAAAAAATCTAAAACAAGCTACCACTACCAACGGTCAATATATATATATATATATATATATATATATATATATATATATATATATATATATATCGTTCGGACAGTTGCTTTCATCTTTAGTGCTATATTCACAACATTTTGGACGTGCCGACCTTCTTCAGGTGGTATACATTGAAATTTCCAACCGGGCCCTTTATTTAGTCCACAGGGGTACATTGTTCTAACTCCACGTCCCTTTTTTTTCGTTCAGGATACATGGCCCAGTGAGTAAAAGCGTTGCTTGAGTAATCCCAAAAAGTGACTTGACTCAAAGAGTCCACAGTAGAGAGAACAAAATCTTAGAGAGCTGAGTTATTAAAAGGAATTAATTGATACTTTGATATACAAAAAAAAACAAACAAAAAAAACACCTGGAATTAGAAAAATCTACGTGAACTAAAATATAGGGTACAGCTCAAAATTCCAGCGTATATCCCTGAAGAACGTCGCGAGCGTACAACGACCGAAACGTCATGAATATAGCAATAAAGATGAGGACAACAGTCCAGACAATGTAAATATCTACAATATCTCATCTCAGAAATGTAGACAGACACACACACACACACACACACACACACACACACACACACACACACACACACATATATATATATATATATATATATATATATATATATCGCGCAAACATATTAGGATAATTTAGACTATTGTATATTTCTAATGATTGGCATCTTATTAACGTATGTTTTTATTGGGCCATCTCTTGATGAAACGTCGGCCATATTGGAGTCATTTCATACCTAACTATAATATTTTTACAAAGCTTCTAAAGAATCGTATAAGATGCGAGATGAACTCCAAAAATGGCAGTGTAAATGATTTTGGCCACCTCACTTAAACCAAATCTGTTGTAAAACAGAAAAATGTCTGTAATGAAAATTTATTATATAATTATGATTTCAAGAAGTTAATGCACATAGTTAATATTTTGTATGACTTCCTGTAGCATGAATAATTGTTTCAATGCGCCTTGGATGGGATGAATATAAACCCTTCACTACTTTTACAGATACTAGATACCATTCCCTATGAAATGGAACCCACAAGTCAAAATCGCGTGGTTTCTTTTCCTGAATTCTAATCATTAGTTCTGTCAACATCCGAACCCTTGATTTTAGTCATGGCTCTAATCTGGCCAGATTTTCAATACATTGACACATTCATCAATGATTGGCATCTGTTGTGTTGCACGCAATCTGAGTGATAGAACTCCGTAAAGCTAATAAATCTCGACTTCTTGCAAGTCTGGAGTCTCAAATGTTCCTTCAGCAACAGGACGTATTTGACACTATTCAGTGTTTCGTACGTTTTTACTAATTTTCCCAAAACATCCATTTTTACAAACCTAAACCTCAAGCTTTTACCCCAAACACCATAGAAAAAAACGTAATACTTATTAGAATGCAGCTCCATCATCGTTTCATTGTTCAATTTGATCTTATTCTAAGCATCTGCTTCCCACATATTACTTTGGACAACTTAATGCTGCTTTCAAATATTTTTTTAGTGTTGGTTTCTTTGTCGAAATGGATCACTTCACTCCATGTTCTTGAAGGATGTACTTAGTCTTATATACTGACATCAAATTGAACAAGTCACGCTCGTCCATCACTTTTCTATGTTTTTTTGTTCACTGAGATTTTTGTTGTCCTGATCTATCTCTGTATTATCTTATTCTACAGCTTTCGAAGGCAACCATAGTTTGGTTTGATTCAAATCACTTCCAGTGCTTTGAGACTTCAAGAAAATTTCCGAAATGCCACTTCTTGACATTCTAAGTTTTTTAGAGATTGGTCGCTGCATCATATTATTGGCCATCTTCATTGTGTTCATCTTAGTTTCTTTGGAAATTTTCGCCATGATTTCAGTTAATGAAAGAACGCAGGAATCTACCATATTTGTAGGAAAAAATCGGGTATGATCAAAACAAAATTTTCTTTTAGGGGTAGAATAGAAAAAATAAACAAAATATCAGGTAAGGGAAGAATTTTGCGTGGTTCTTTTTGGGTGTCGTCTTAGGTCTCTCCTCATTAAATGTTTTTTTATGAAAGTATTTATATTTTTTATATGTTTTTTTATATTTATTTATATATATATGTAGTTTTGATATTTCAGATCGACCTCGATCTTTCTTCAGAAATAACTGTTTTTAGAGGTTTGTTTACAAGTAGCGTCCGTCGCGAGATGCGGACGTCACGTGATATGGAATGCAACTGTGTTCGAATATTTTTAACGTAAATCTAACTGTAATAATATTTTAAATGTCGTTTAAAAAATTTTTTAACTATATCTAAAAAATGTTTAACTATTGAAATATTTATAAAGATTTAAAATACCTAAGTCTTTATTTAAACCTAGTTTATATGTATTTAATTTTAAAATCCAGTATTTTTCTTTTTTTCTGCGTGTGTATGTCGAACTGAAATCAAAATCTATCAATAAACATTTACTTTAAACATTTCTAATGAGTGTCCTGTTTGATTAAAGTGTTCAGCTATGGGGGAATAAGGATTGTTTTGACGTGTGGTTTGTTTATGATTGTTGAAGCGAAATCTAAAATTATTTCCAGTTTCACCAATATATCCACTATTGGAACATATTGTGCAGAATAAATAGTAGATTATGTTATGGCTATCACAGGTGAGGCGAGGTGGGTATATCTTGAAATTGGTGTTGGGTACAGAAAATACATTATCTATTATTAAGTGTTTGCAAACTAACCAACGAGGTTTGTTACATTTGTAATTTCCTGATTGGTTTGTATTGTTTAGATATTTGGTAGAGATAAGAATAGCTGATAGGTTAGGTGATTGTTTCTTTGCATTTATGGGTGGTTTATCGAAAATGTCTTTGATATTTTTGTTTAACTGGAGGTTCTTGTAATCCTTTTTTTTAAATTGTGAATAAGTTTGTGGGAATATTGATTGTGGTTAAAAACCATGGGAATCCGATTGTTATTTTTACTTTTCTTGTATGTGAGAAGTGTGTTACGATTTATGTGGATAGTTTTATTTAGTGCTTCTTTTATTATTTTTATTGGGTATTTACATTTTAGGAATTGTTTTAAGTTATTAACGTCTTATAGAAAATCTAGATGGTCTGAGCATATGCGTTTGATTCTTAGAAATGAGCTGTATACGATAGATTTTTTTAATTTAAGGGGATGACAGCTGGTAAAGTGTAGGAATTTATGTTGGTTTGTGGGTTTGTTGTATAGACTGGTAGAAAGTGTATGTTTAATTTTATCATAACGTCTAAGAAAGGGATGGATGTGTATGAGTGTTCCATGGTAAATTTAATTGTATCGTGGAAGTTGTTGCAGAAAGTAAAAAAGTTTTTTACTTTTTTCTGATCCATGAGTCCATAATAAGAAAATGTCATCAATATATCTGAAATAATGTGATGGTTTAAATTCTGAATTGTCTAGTATCTTCCTTTCTAGAATGTGCATAAAGATATTAGCATAACTAGGTGCCATTTTCGTGCCCATTGCTGTGCCACTAATCTGTAAATAGTGTTTGTTGTTGAATTTAAAATTATTGTGTTAAAATGAAATTTATTAATTGGCATATATCTGTAATTTGGTAGTTAGGTAATTTTTTGTTACTAAGGAATTCATAGGAAGCTGATACTCCTTCAACATGTGGAATGTTCGTGTAAAGGGACGAAACATCCATCGTTACTAGGATTGTATCATGGTGGACTACGTTAATGTTTTGTAATTTGTTGAGAAAGTCAGTAGTGTCTTTAATATAACTAGGTATGTCAGGCAATAAAGGTTTTAGGATATTGTCTATGTACCCAGATATAAGTTCTATGAGGGTACCAATGCCTGATATTATGGGTCTACCAGGTGGTATGATTTTAAGGGATTTTGAAATTTCATAGATGTTCTCTTCATTATTTGATTGTGTAATTTGATGTGGGTTGGATGAAAAGGAGTTAGGGTGTTTTTCTGAAAGGATTTTGGGGAGTTTATGTAGTTTTGGGATAGTGTAGAATGTTGCTGTTTTAGGGTTTTCAGGAATAAGAGATTTTATGGTATTTTTTATGTTGTGGTTCAGGTTCTGAGTGAGAAGTAATAATTCTGTTTTGAATGTGCTAGTTGGGTCTAGAGGTAAGAGTACATAGAATCTGTTATTTTGAAGTTGTGCAGTTATTTCTGAAGAAAGATCGAGGTCGATCTGAAATATCAAAACTACATATATATATAAATAAATATAAAAAAAATTTACAAAAAAATATAAATACATACTTTCATAAAAAACATTATTATTTTTTAATTTGCAACTTTTTAGTTGTTTTTTCTATATATACATATTAAGAAAGTATACGTGGCTTCTCATTATGCGATATATATATATATATATATATATATATATATATTGTTATGTGTGTCTTCGTGTATGTGCTCAACATAATGTATAAAATAACACATTTATCTTAACTTCAATTTTTGTTTAAAACCAGATGTTTATTTTACGGACCAGACGAGTTATAATGTAAAAAAATCGCGATTCGATGCCGAAAATATACATCTTTTGAATAGTATTATTTAATATAATACAAAATGCACGCTTTCAACACTCAGTAGTAAAAAAATAAAAGATGTTATTCATCCCATCGATCATCTCAACTTCCAGAGAATCGCCACTCGCGAAAAAATATTCCATGCTTTCCTTTTGTAGTACAGAACTGTGAGTTCCTCTAATCCTGGCTTCTTTACATTATTCTGACTATTGTCCTCATCTTTGTCGCCATATTTATTATAACGTTTCGTTCCCGGTTAAGGCAGTGGAGAACTTTCAGAGGGGAATTAATAGGAGATAACTGATAACTGACATCCATTAAAACATGGCACGTGGAACTAGAACAGTCTACCCCATTGATTGAAATAAAGGGTTCAGTTCGACATTCCAACCACCTGAAGAAAGCCGGAGCGTACAACGGCCGAAACGTTGTAATAAATATGGCGACAAAGATGAGGACAATAGTCCGAATAATGTAAATAGTGTACATAATACCTCATCTCAGAAATATAGACAGATCCTTGCCTCTTCTGTTTAATATCTTTTATTTTTTTAAATAGTAACTGAACCTTATACAAGGTGTCCCAAAATAATGTATACACTCTTTAAATATTAATAGTTGATAATATATTACCGTGATGTGAGAACTTATATGGATGAAAATATGCAAAACTGATGGATTGGAAGAAGAGGAACAGTTGAATAGCCACCTAGATCACCAGATTTGACACCTTTGGATTTCTTTTTGTCGGGGTTTCTAAAAGACAAAGTTTACAGCAGGAAACCTGAAACAATTGCTGAAATGAGAGTAGCAATTGAAGAAGAATGTGCTCAAATACCAGAGGAAATGATACTGGACGTTTGTAGATCTATTTCTTCAAGCTATGAAAAGTGTATTGAACAGAACGGCAACCAGTTTGAGCAATTGATTTGAACTCATCATTATATGAACATTCTGCCATTGCCCCAAGTAGCTTTTATCTTATTAAAGTTAATTTTCTATGTTTTTTGTATATTTTACTCTCAAATTCTTTAAATGTGTATTCTATCTTTTGTATTAATCTTATTTACAAGTCAAAATACATAAATTGAATAAGTTCAAAGAGTGTATACATTATTTTGAGACACCCTGTATTTTTTCCAAAACAAGAACGATCAAGGCCGTTGAGTCAATATAAGTAATTCTAAATATGAACTTTCTGTGAATGTCTAGCTTAGCTTTTTCATCCATGGCCTTTTGTATAAAACTGCATGTCGAACGAAATTATTGCTTTACGACATGGTGCATTGAAAGTATTTTTGATTTGCATCAGGCAAAGAGCGGTATACAACGCTGACCAATCAGTGGAGAAGTTCTTAGTATCCGTAGTAGTACACGATAAACTCTCTTCTCTACTCCAGAATGTGGAAGTTGGCTCATGGACAGGGAATTCTGACAGTGATGGATTAGTTTTGGATATAAGAACAAAACCAAGACAGCAGACGGCCGTAAGAATTTTGAAACGTCAGCACGCTTTTCTTACAAAGATTCCTCAGAGAAGCTAGCCCGCACATGGCGGAATGCTAATCCAACTAGTGGGCCTCCAGCTATCTCCTAGAATCTGTGCTAACATGACTGTACCTCTTGTATAACAAAGCGAATAAGAAAAAGGAGTCGTCCTTTGTTGGTACTGTCTGTGATATGGAGTTGGGGTCAGTAGATTTGTAGCCGATGACGACAAGGTGTGTCGCATCTAACTACTCTTCTTTAGCAAAGAATTTACAAATTTAGATTCATCTGATCTAAAAATCTAGCACTGTAAATTGTCATTTGGCTCTGCGCATATAATTTTGGCTGTATTGAATAATACACGAACAAAAGATCAATTGAAAAGCCCCATTAAATTTTATTTTCTCCATACATAATTTGATTTTCCTAGTTTAAAGATTAACATTAAAAGAACTTTGGATCACGCAACCTTTAAACTAGATTATCTCTGTAAGGTAAAACCGCTCTTTTTCTACATATTCTTTTTCTTTTTCATATTGTTTCTTCTTTATTCTCTTTCTTTTTCTTCTCCATATTGTTTCTCTTTTCTTTTTCCATTTTCTTTTTCTTCATCATATTGTTTCTCCTTTTCTTTTTCCATATTCTTTCTCCATCTTACTTGTTCCCTTACACTTTTCGCCTTCTCATTTTTTTTCTTTTTCTAAAAATATAATTTCCCTTAAATTCAATGATTTCACTCACAAAACGTCAATCCAACTGAAAACCTCAATTTAGTTGAGCAGTAGTTACTACAAAAATTCGTTTATCCTATTGAGCGAGTGATTATCCTTGACCTCACACCTATCATCTAATGAAGTGCTGGCAGCATGTGAAAAATTTCTCCAATTCAACATTTCGTTGTATTTCACGCTAGACTTCATCAATTTCCATTGACCAGTTTGTGCGTGTGTGTGTGTGTGTGTATGTGGCTGTGTGCGTGTAGCGTATGTGGCGTGCGTGGCGTGGCTCCGGAATCATCATCCGAACGTGGACCTTATATTCTCGTCTGCGATATCTGAAAGTCAACCCAACTCGTCACCGTGACAACTGCTTATCTATTTGATATATTATGTAGCTTTTGACCTTTTCCTTTCTAAATAGAAATAGTGTCACAATTGGCTCCCTAAAAATCAAAGGAAAAAATAATGATTTATTTCTGAGAAACTAAGAATACAGATACGAGGATTTATCCCATATCAACGATAGGAAGAAGTAATTTTTCGTTTGGAATCCACTGACTGATTGATGAATTTTCTACGACTTACCAACACTTTGCGTGTTATTTAAAGCCAGAAGAATATTTTTAGAGTGCAAGAATTTTTGGCGATAATAATAATTTACTATTAAAAGTTCTACTAATTAACCCATAGCTGGAGGGAGAAGAGGTGGATCCATACCTTTCAGCTCTCCGATTAAAAATTCCGAGCCATTATCCACTGCATCACCCGCACATTCAAGCTTACATTTCCTGGTATTCCCAAACTGTCACCCATCTAGGTATTGACTAGACTTGACGTTGCTTAACTTCGGTGACCGAACGGGAACATGTGTTGTTTGGTATCCAGATAAACTTAAAAATGACATGAGAAATTGAAAAACCCTTTGAATTGCTAAAATACCCGATTGAGAACCAGTTTATCTTAATAGATCCGCGTCTCTGCAGATCCCTATTTCTTGGGACATTTTTGCTAGACAGGGTCCAATAAATTATTCTACTATCACTGATTTTTTAATGGCAATGTTTTCTAAACAGAAACAAATTCGAAACTATTACTAATTTATTTTGTGCCCAGTTTTATACAATACAAGGTATTTTTTAATGATGTAACATTGAGGTGCGGGACTTATGTTTCAGTCCAGCCCCAGCCTAATTTACTGCCCTACTCGAGCAAGACATTATGCTATCATTTTCCATTAATAATTCCAAATTCAACGAGTATACCAACAAAAATCCAAATATTCAATTGATCTGAAAGTAATTCAAACGCATCAGTTAATATACAGTGTTTGAAAAGTAACTCTCCATTTTAAAATCCGTCCTGGGTATGACGATAAACAACATCCCCGTCCTTGATATGACGATAAACTACGTCCAGCAGCAAGGCCTCTGATGAGGAGGTTTAGAGGAGTGTGGAACCACCTCTTAATTGTTGGTGTTCCCAGGTCCAACCTGACCCGGGGTGGTAGCACCTGTTAGGGTCCCAGCTATGGGCAAATAGTTAACTCCGAAACTGGGGTCAAAACACCATGAAAGTGTAAAAATAGGTTTTAATACCAGAAATACTTTAAAAAATTATTACCATCAATACTTTTTTGAAAAAAATACCAACTATGTTTTTAAAAAATAAATATTACTATTAATACATTTTTGACAAAAATATCACCAGCAATACATTTTTGAAGGAAAAATATTACCAGAAATAGATTTTTGATAAAACAAAATATTACCAGCAATAAAAATTTTGTCGGCATTAAATGACACATTGAGGTTGATATGCCGTAAAACAAACCAAACCAAACCATTTTAAAATACTTTTAATTTATTTATTAACTATAATTTTACAAGAAATGGATATGAGAGGAAAGCGTTCAGCATGAGGTTTTATTTAAAATTCGATATGAGCGCCAGATTTCACTAACAGCTTCTGAGCCGCCCAAGAATCGCTACAACTGGCTTCACTAGGAATACTTGTGTTAAGGAAGACATAACTTCTTGTATTCGCCCTTTAAGTTCTTCAAAATTCTTGGTTTGGTATAGTAGATAGGGGGTTATTGGGTGTGAGAGAATACAAGAAAAATATTAAGGAGTGAGAACGCTAAAAGAAAAGATATTCGGAAGAAAGAAGATAACGATTAGCATTACATTTAAATTTTTGAAGATCAAATCTGACTGGCATAATTATTACATATGACACTTGTATTTGGTACAACTCGTATCGTGAATGTTTTAGGAATGGCGACAAAGTTGAATATGTTTTAGCAGATAAACTACATGTAGCGGTAGTTCACAAGAATTTGGAAGTGTTAGCTTGCAATCTGTTTTAAATGATGATCCCATCAACATTGAAGTTAGGCGAAATATTTGGCGTTAATTACTCAACAGACTTTTGTAAAACACGGGGAAGCATCAGCAGACGAGAAACCGAGTTCTAATATGAAGTTTGAAAGCGAACCATTAGATAGCGTCTTATAGCTTGAAGGTTACTTCCAGCCAGACTCGGGAATAACAAAAAACCTTTTTTTTTTTTTTTTAGAAGATTGTTATTCTTCTTTTATGAGCCGTGTCCCTTCAGTACATAGGCGATCACGGCCCATCACATCTTCCCGTCCCTTGTAACTCTTAATAAGTTTTGTCTTTTTGTTATATAAAATTGGTCCAGAAATAAATAAATTTTAAAATTGGTCCGTAGATTATTCCACCGGAAAGTTTTTTTTTGTTTTTTTTTTAAATTGGAACAACGAATCGAAAAATAATACGCGAACTGTACCAAATATGAACAATACCGAAGATGGTGGCATGGTGTTGGGAATTGAAAGGAATAAATGAATCGTGCCGGCACTTGTATTTCGTTCCCAAGACGACGGACAAAAGTGTTTAAAAGAGTACTAACAAGAGTACTGCTTCCAAACTTCCATACGCTTCAGTAATCATCTTCAGATTCAGCTTTTGCTACTGTCTTCTTTTGCATGTCGTGTCTCTGCAGAACCTGGGTAATCATGGCTCTCCCCAACTTCCTATTCTTCGAAGCTCTTACCAATGTTTCGTCTTTTTACCATCCCTTCCCTTGGCCATTCATCAAGTAGATTACTTGTCATTTTCTTCTATCCCTCTTGCCTTCGATGTCTCCTTGTTCGTCTCATATTTTCCATGCCTTCTTTTTCTTATTATGCATTCCAGAAATTTTAATTGTCTCTGTCTGATTTAACGTGTAATTTTCTCTTTTGTCTTTATTTCCTTTAAAACTTCTTCGTTGCCCACATATTCTGTCCATAATATTCTCAGTATCTTTCTGTAGAACTACATCTCTATTGCAGCAAGTTTTTTCTTCATCTGTGAGGAAATTGCTCAGCATTCACTATTGCATAGGACGACTGACATGGCATTTAGCACTATTTTTTGTTTCTAACGAATTTTTTCTTATTCCTTTGCTTAGTTTTTGGGAAGCATCTTTTGCTATTCGAATGCGCCTTCGCATTTCGATTAAAAACACCACTACCCAGATATGTAAATTTCTGAACTTGTTTGATTTTGAAAACTCCAAATTGTAATTTGCATTTTGGGTTGTTTCTCTTGCTAACAACCAGTCATTTTGTCTTCTTACCTAACTTGAAAATAGGCAAACATGTTGCACTGCACTTAGTTTATAGGCTTCTATTTTCTGTGTTCCCAAAACAAGATCATTAAATAATAAGTAATGAACACTGTAAACCTGTTTACAGTTGTATCGTCAGTTTCTCTGTTTTCAGAAAAGGTGGAACGAGAAACTTTGTCTAAACATAATAACAAAGAAAAAGGAAGGGACGTGTTTTAAGTAATAGAAATACCGTTTCTTGGAAAATAACGTAATTGAGAAAGAAAGAGAGAGAGAGAGAGAGAGAGAGAGAGAAAGAAAGAAAGAGAAAGGGAGAGATTGAGGAAGAGAAGGAGACGGGTTAATCAATTACGCGTGTTACGTGAGCGATAATCTGAAAAATAAAATAAAATAACAACTCATAGTTTGCGATCTGGTTCCGGTTACAAAGATCCGCTTATTTAGAGAATGAAAAATATTTCCCAATCCTCTGTATTAAAACAATACAACCCTGTCATGGTGCATACAGGGCGATTCTTAAAGTTACAAAAATTTTAAGATAATTATTCATAACTATTTCCACTAACACATAGTTACCACCTTCGAAATAACTGCCTTGATCATCTATGTAGCGAGTGAGTATGCGCACACACACACACACACACGCGCACGCAAACACACATATATATTTATTTAATAGGCCTGTTAATGACCTTTGAGGAATAAAAAGACAACAAAATTATAACAATATTGGCAATAATATTGATGATATTTATTATATATATATATGATATATATTATATATTAGTAGGCCTTTTGACTAAATTGAAGCACGAAGAGAAAGATTTTAAAATCGGAAATTTCGGACACCCCTGTGTCCTTTTTCAACTAAACGAGCGATAAACAAAGAAGAGGGACTCACTCTTCCAGGGAATGTTGTTGTTGTTACTTAGAAGAATCCCCGTGGAAACTATATTCGTTGAGTAAACCCAAATCCCTGTTTAATTATTTAATATGTGAAATATTTTGAAAATGTATTTTAACTCTGATCTGGGTTTTTCTTGTCGGATCTTATTATATATACATATATGTGGTAAAAATATAGTTTTAATGTATGCTATATTTATTGATAAAAGTGCTCAATATCAAAAACATAAACGTGGACATTGAGGTCAACACAGAGCGGCAACTTTTTCATGCTTGACCCTGACTGAGTGTTTAGACCATGAGACTCGAGTTCCATTTTCATCATGGTCGATTTATCAGGAATGTGATTTCTTGGTGTTAACAGACAAGGGAGGCGATCCCAGCGTGCACCACCTTTGGAAAGTGCTTGAAAATCGTACCACTTTGTGAGTGAAATTGGGTAGACAGAATTATTTGTCGATGGTTGTGCTAACACAAAGTCACAAGTAATCGTGACCGAGATTGATCACGCCAGATAATGCGTTCTTTCCCAGAAACTGTAACTAAGGTCCGCTCAGCATAGTTGCAATAAAAATTGGCTAGCCGCCCCAGTAGACAGAAAAACTCGGATATGAGCGGCCGTTCACTATATTGGGGTATTGGGAGTCTAGGAGTAACAAGCCCGTTCACAGTACGATTCGCGTTAGTTCGAAATTTATGTTTCAAATTCGCAACAGTCGGGCTTTTTTGTGATTGTTTGGCGACCGTTGGAATATTGACAAACCTCCACTAATTCA
Source organism: Acanthosepion pharaonis (assembly GCA_903632075.3). Taxonomy (NCBI): domain Eukaryota; kingdom Metazoa; phylum Mollusca; class Cephalopoda; order Sepiida; family Sepiidae; genus Acanthosepion; species Acanthosepion pharaonis. The sequence goes on from CAHIKZ030003536.1 coordinate 642,159, forward strand.
TCATCTTTGCTACAATCTTGCCAGATTCTTTTGTAGAGTCAATGAAATATAGTTGTACATCTCTCTCTCTCTTTCTCTTTCTCTCTCTCTTTCTCTCTCTCTCTCACTCTCTCACTCTCTCTCTCTCTCTTTCTCTCTCACTCTCTCTTTCTCTCTCACTCTCTCTCTCTCTCTTTCTCTCTTTCGCTGATAGCGTTCTGATTACAAATATTGCATTTCTTGTTCCAGTGTTATTAATGACTGTTCTTTCTCTATTCCTGGTATAATTCTTCTACACGCTTCTTCATCAGAATCCGATTGAAAAGCTTAGTTATGTGTCTTATTAAGGTGATTGGCCGTTGAATTTCGAATTCGATTGCATCTTGCTCCTTAAGCAGCACTACGGAGATGGATCTATTAATGTTTTCCGGTATTTCGCCACTGTCTTATATTTCATTTATTATTTCCGTAATCTCAATTACAATCCCATCTAGTCCGGCCGATTTGTTCCTGTTTATCTTGGCCAGTGCCGATCTTACCTTAGATTTTAGACATTAGACTTTAACATTTCAACAAGACAAACTGATGCCCTCATAAAAAGTTTATTTAAAATAAATATTTGATGTGGCCAGCATTATCTTTTATTACAGCCTTGACGGTATTGACTTCACTAGCTCAAGAGACACTTTGAAATGGGTCTTAATTGATGATTATCCTTCTTCTGTTTTTCGCTTCAGTACATTGCAAAATTGTTAATTTGAATTTAAATCCAACAACATGCAATGTCAATCGAGCATTTTTAACTTTTTGCTTCTTCGGAATCATTGCTTTTATTTTTATTTTTAACGGAGTATTTTGGATATAGCTCGTCTTTTCAAGCGCTTGAGACAACCTGTTTCCTTTTAATATACAGTGTCCGCCCAAAATTGACGTCATTTAAAATGTGAATATCTGAGTAACAACATGCCCCAGGCAAACGAAATGTTGAACGATAAAAGATTTATTTATCAAAATCCGAACAAGATATTCACAGAGATGTAGCTTTTATAACCGATTACACAAAGCTTCACAAATGCCAAATATGCGCACCAACTGTGACACAACACACATCACGTCAGTCGTTCAACTCCTGCCAAACACGCTGTAGCATGTTTTGCGTAACATTCTCCAGCTCCTCAGCGATTCTCTGCTTAAGATTGTAGGGAGAGGGGAGATATAGACCTGTCCTTTCAAATAACCCCACAGAACAATATCACAAGATGTCAGGTCAGGTGAACGTGGCAAATTTCAACAGCTCATTGCCATTATCACCAGCACGTCCGATTCATCTTCCTGATAGATTCTCATTTAGATAAGTCTAGATTTAGTTTTTACACATTTTGTTAAAATTTGCGATCAAGACCGAGAATTGGCTATATTATTAGACTACAAAATGATGTCAATTTTAGTGAGGACCCCATGTATTTCAGTGACCTTGAACATTGATGATTTCGTCAGTGGAATACAACCCACAGGTCTCATGAAAGATCACAAAATCACAGATCATGACGTTTCCACCGTTGTCTTTATCGTTTGATACCAAAGTACTTTTCTTTGTAGACCGAAGCATAACAAAATCAAACTCTGTGATTGTCATCAGAGCTAATTAGGCTGATTTTTCTTTCTAAACAATGCATGATTTCAAAATTTTAATTTTATTCTCCAGGCAAAACTGTAAATCGACCTCTTTGTGTCTCGATTTCAGTAAGAGTCTCCTATGCAGTCATCGGTGATGTAAGCCGATCTTGTTCAGCGTACTGTTGTGTCGCGTGTCCCCACTGGATTCTAGGGACCAAATGCTGCTTCAGAGATTAAATCAAAGACAGGCGGTTTTCTTTGGGTTTCTTTTTTAATCAATTTATTACTGTGTATCGATTCTTTGAGGAAGCGAGAGATAGAGAGAACAGATGTCAACTGTTCGGTGATCTACCTGTTATCTTCACGTAGGGGTAGATGAGAAAGATAAAACCCTTTATTCAACATTCAACACCATCACTTGATAAGACACCAGAAGTGTTGAAAAAATGGCTATTTTTGTAGTGATTTTATAACATATTTATGTTATAATTTTCGAATAAATAATTATATTTGCTCTACTCTGTATGGAGCACTCTTTTAAGAATAGTATTTTTTTGGTTATTGGAATTTATTTCGTATACACCAATCCTATACTTGGGTATATATGACCTTGCTACTAATGTGAAATGATGCTTCATCAGAGAACAGCAAAACTACTCACAAATGCCTCATCATTGCCAAATTTGTCATTGAACTGATGACAGAAAGTTATCCGTACATAATAATCCTCTTCTAACAACTGTTGATGTAATTGAATTTTGTAAGCTTTCATGTGAAGTTTTGCCTGCAGAATCTTATGCACACTAGACTTTGGAAGCCTGAGCATTAATGATGCATGTCTTACAGACTTTCTTGGACTTGCTGTAAAGTATTTTTCTATGGATGAAACACTTTCGTCGCTGATACATGACCTTCCAGACCATGGCTTATCATGGACGGAGCTTGTCTCTTTAAATTTTTTCATCCATTTAGCAATAGTGTTCCTATGAGGTGGTTCTTTATTGTATTCAATTCTAAACTTTCTTTGTACAGCAATAGTAGATTCCACTTCAGCTAACCAAAGGACCCAGTTTACTTTTTTGTCAGTTGAAGCCATGGATCAAATTGATTCTGGAAAAAAAAATTTTTTTTTTCTTATCTAAAAATTATTGCAAATTTTGTGGTAAAGAATTATTCAATAACTATATAACTATAGTTAAAACTAGAGACATTAAACTTTATAGCATTTTTTACAGATTATTTCTATCGCAAATACAAATAAAGTTATAAATTTTTTAAAGTGCACACGAACTTTATGGACACCCTATATATATATATATATATATATATATATATATATATATATATATATATATATACTGTGCATTCATGAATAGTCATTTTTTCTGCGGGATTAATCAGTCACTGTTGAGAATCTCTTGTCTACCTTGCTCATTCACCATCACATCTGGTGCGCGGTTCTATGGTAAAATTTCAAAGCTAGATCCGTTGTTAGAAAGTACATTTCAACTGCGGGTGAGATTAATGGTTAAGATGAATTTAAAATGCCAGCTGATAACGTTCCCTGAGGACTCTGTTTTGAAAAGTAGACAGAACGCCGGGCTATGTCCTAGAACATTACTTTGACAAGAACGCAGGCGCCATTACCCTATGTGGGCTACTTCCTTGTTAATGTCAATGCAAGAAAACAAATTTTGATGTTATCTGAAGGCAAGAAATGCGGCAGCATCGCAGTGAGTCTATTGCGCATTTGGAAGACAATTTATTTTGGACTGGCCCCAAGGAGAAAACGCAACATGTGGTTAAGGAAGTGGAGAACTTGGAGAGGTGAATTAACAGGAGATAACTGATAACTGACATCCATTAGACATGGCACATGGAACTAGAACAGTCTAACCCAGCGAGCGAAATAAAGGGTTCAGTTCGACATTCCAACCCCCTGAAGGAGGTCGGAGCGTACAATAGCCCAAACGTTGGGATAAATATGACAACATTGATGAGGGCAATAGTCCGAATAATGTAAACAATGTAGTTGTAATTGCAATAAGCAAACTACCAGTTATTCTTATAGACATTATTGTACAGCAGCCAGAAAGACTGCTATCTACCAAAATTGTTGATCATGTCTGTAAAATCCGAGTGAATATCAGTCTATGACCCAACTGAAAAAAAGTGTTTAAGAAAAAGAAAAATTCAACATAGGATTAAATTAACGGAATATTTGAAAAAAAACAAAAAAAAAAACAAAAAAACACCCACACGAAACCCCAGAAAACTGTAGATTAATAAGTATTTTAATGCCACCTCAAGTATTTTTGCTCTTTTGATGCTAAGAAAACATCAGCTTTGAAACGGAATCCTCAAACAGCAATGGAGAACTCTTGCTAAATCTTTGTTACCCAAAACAAGTATGTCATCCTTAACACATGGTTTGATCATCCCATGAAAAAGAGCATCCCATGGCATAGCCCAAAAAGATAATTGACTTTTGTATTTCAGAATCATGGATTCGGCAGGTTGTGAGTTCAATTTCTGGGCCGGGCAATGTGTACGAATTATACTTGGAAAAAGGACTAACCATCGTCTGCAAGACATTAGTTAGATGAAGACACCATTGGCACTAATATCTCACCTGTATATATATAGGAGGTATTTCCTGACCTTACTGGATAGATGTACTCTACAAGACCGGCGGTTGGTCCTGTCCTGGTCCAGTATTTCAGGTTCAATCAAAGTCTCCGGTTCGCAATGTCGATTTGATTCCACTTTCCAGCCACGTTGTGATTGTTTTGATCCTGGAAAGCAATTAACAAATCGTAGATCCTGGAAGATTCAGCTGGTCTACCTGTAAGTTCTTTGGGGCGAGAATCGGGCCAAGCAAAAAAACAAAACAAATATGAACAAGTCGATTCGAGTCCAAAGAAAAATTTATGTATATGTATATAAGAAATAAATTAGTACAAACATAATAATGCTTCTTTTACAAGAAAGTAGTGTAAAGTCCATAAAAAAAAATATTGCAAATAATTTTGAAAGAAGAGAAGTAGTTTTCTGGTTCATCCTTTTTTTTTCTTAGTAGTTGTCGTAATTATTTCACTATCAGAATATAAGAGGGTTCGCTGGCAGTATTGCGCCAATATTGCAGATAACTTGAGTTCACTTCCTCTTTTATTACAGCAGCAAGCGGACGCTTTTACTCTCACTACCTATCTCTCTCCCTCTGGTCGACTACTTGTCAACTAACTTCACCCAGCTCCAATTCCAACGTCAACTTCGACTGTTTGTTTTCGCACAAAAACGCGCATAAATAAACGCAGTGGTAGCGACAAAAACCCGGGGTGTTTGGTAAACTTAGAATACAACCCGATTACTGACCTTTCCCCCTTTACGATTAAATGAACAGTCTCTTCTCAATTGGTATTCCATAGCTTATATATTATATATTATATAATAGTATATATATACTATTGTTTTAAAATTTTGTATTAATAATTCTGACGAAGCACAGATTATCTGGACACAAACTTAACTACAGATTATTTTTCTCATTTTATAAACAAAATTCTGTATTACTATAATTATTAATATTTCAAGGGTGAGCATTGCTCTCTGCCACATGTATAACCGAGGCACGCTCCTCAAATTAAAATGTCTATCAAATTATTGCGACTACTATGAAGAATGCAAATAAACCAATGCGAAAAATCAACACCAGAATAAAGATGAAAAAAGGCTTGATTTTTTCGGGTTCAAATGTTAAGCGATTGTTATATGACATAAATTGTACTTGTGATGCTTGATGAAAGTTCAAGTCTTGTCTGGAACGAATTACTGCAGTTGAATTTAACGACTGGCAAATAATTTGTTTGTTTGTTTTTTTCATTTATGAAAAGAAATTAAACAAAGAAGAAATGGAATTAAACATATTCACAAAAGTAATCGCATTTTAATCAATTTTGTGAATATCTTTCTAGTACGGAAAATTATCACCCGTGAAAAATTATACCACATAGCGAACTGTTATATGACCACTGTAACAGGGGTGCCCTGAAGAAGACATCCTAAAGAAGGCCCTCACTCCGAGTAACATTAGCTCCCCTCCACACGCACACACACAATCATAGCTTCTAACCGTCATGTTTGGCGCAGTACTATCCACCAGGCTGCAAAGAATTTTAAGCAAAATACCGCGCCAACCTGGAAGAAAAGTGAACTAAGCGATATAAACATCTCCTAAGCAAAGCCCCCTTTAGAGTAGATATTTCCCTGTTAAATGTCCTTCTGTTTTTGTATTAGCCTTTATATAAAAATACATTTAATTTCAAGAGTTTCTAAATAACAGTTTAAAAAAAAAATGACCCTCCCGCTCAAAAAAAAAAAAAAATAAAAATCTGCGAAAATCAATTTCTGGAGTAAAGAAAGTAAACAAAGAATCCAGATTGTTTTAAAAAACGAAATAAAATTTTCGTCTTTAAGTAAAGCTTCATTTTTGTTTTTAAATATTTGGTTTTACCAACAAACACACGAACACAAACAATAATAACCTTGCTAAACATCCCAACGTTCAGGAAAAAAAGAATGCCATTGAGCCTGCGACTAAATCACCCATCACCCTTGTTAGCACAAACGAAAGATCAATAAACAATCAACTCATACACACTCCCAATTTAACCACATACAATACATTTCCTCTCTCTTTTTTCTTCTCTTCTCTCTCTTTTTTTTCTTTCTTCTCTCTTTCTCGAGTGTCCAGATGCCGTGTAACGTACGACGTTGCACAAACTTTCCACCGCTTCTTGTATCAACCTGCTTGTCGTAAGCATAGCGTTTCGTTCTACGATTTCTCTTCCCTTTCCTCTTCATTGCCATCAACCCCCTCTTTCTACCTTTCCTCATTTCCGTCTATTTTATTACAACGCAACTGGTGGTCAGCTCTCATTGGTCAGTGTATGTAATGACGTCAGCATTTTCTCCGGGAATCATTTTTATCGTGAGTTCGGTGAGATTGCTTATGAAAGGGAGGTAATGCCTGTGTTAGCAGTAGGAGTAAAAACCAATAGATTTCATAACAAAAGAAGATTTTAAAAAATAGTTGCCATCGTCGTATCGTGTGAATACTGCTGTAAGATTTCTTTTTTTCCTATTCTTGGAAAAACATCGTTTTCTCAAAAAGAAATAGCGTGAAATTGTAAAATGTAGGCCTGTTTTCGTGTATTTGCATTTCTTGCAAATAACACTACTGGAATATGTTTCAGAAAAAAAAAAATGAAAATTTAAGAATGTTTGTAGATTTTCAAGTGAAATATGTATTTAACTGCTTAAATAAAGAAACTGTGATATTTAATAAAATATAAAAAATGTGACATTTAATAAAAAATAAGCTCATGTGTTTTTAATAACAATCTAACTGACTTTTCTTCGTCATTATACTTTTTGCTTATTAAAATGCAATTATTTATATGCGTTCATATGGGAATATTTTGTGGCATTAGTAATTACTTGTAGTCACAGTTCATATATCATAAACTTCCAATAATTGCTAAAACAATAGAAGTGTAATTTATTTATATTTTTAAAACAAGGACTTTTTTTATATATATATTTAAGTTAAGCTCTCTGGGTGCATCTTTCTACAGTAAACTTTTATTAGAAACGTTTTTGAAATATTCGTAGAAATGCGCATGTACATGACACAAAGAAACTTCATTGCATTTCGGTAAATGTCACTGCTCGCAATTTACAGAAGAAAAGGAAGTTCAAGTGCAATGACTTAGATAAGCTGGCTTGTAGTTTCAATCGTTGGTAAATCTGTCAATCTCCAACCGCTTCGAGTAGCTTGGTGTCATTTGCGTGGACAAAATTTTAGTTTTGAGTTGGCTGACAACAACCTATTGCAAAGTCTCAATTTCTTTAATCGGTTAACCCCAAACAAAGCGATAATGCCGCTAAAACGCAAAAGGCTACTGCGAGTGAAAGAGAAAACTTTAGAAGTAACCAGAAACCCAGTCCTAAACAGGAAACAAGGGATAACCTCTCCTGTTCAAAATACCGGGAAGGCGAACCTATCTACTCCTATTTTTTATTTATTTGAAAGACTTTTGAATTTACTAATTTCAATAATAATTCGTCGAAAATTCTATTTTTATACATCCTCAGCACTATTCTAATGCATTCGCAAATTTTAAATCTGGCGTCTGCTGTTTTAATATGCATCCGCAAATCGTCTTTTTGTGTAAGTTTTTGATCTGACTCTGAAATCTTTTCGCGTTAGCTATTTTAAATTTGGAATAATGTTACAATTAAACAGTATTTGAAAAGATTTTCAATACAGAATTATATACAAAATACCATTATTTGGTCTGTAATGACTGCATTCATTTCTGCTCAATAAAAATCCCGTTCTTCATTTTCAATGAATTTGTCATAAAAAAAACAAAAAAACTTTTACATTATACGTAAATGTAAAAAACCTATTCTGTCGTTAACATTTGTATTAATTCCTAATCATGAACAATCTCTTTCTTATTTTCAATGGATTTATATCGTAAAAAAAAAACAAAACATTAACATTGCATTTGCGTTATACACATAATAGATCTGTTCTCTCATTAATGCTTGCATTAATTCCTGACCATAGATAACCCCTTTCTTCCAGATTTTCAGTGCATATTTATAGTTAAATACCTTAGCAATACATTTACGTTATACATATAATAGTCTTAGTCTATCAGTAAAACTGGCTTTCGATTTTTATCTCAGATTTTCTGTGTATAGAATTTCGAAAATTCAGTGTTTAATCATTAATTCTTTTATTGCCACCAAAAACATTAAGTTAATAGCGACCTTGAATAAAGTTATGTGGTGGAGGGAAGTCTGTGAGTATCGATAAGAAGCGCTAAACTGAATTACGAGAGTGTATTAATAAACTGAATTTTGAGTCGAAATTTTCACTCAAGTCAAGGCCGGAAATTATTTTTAAAATAGATATTAGACGTTGAACATAAACGATTTCTTCTACTGCAGGCTACAGGTTTACTTAACTAGGTAAGTAAAATTCAAAATAGGTAAAAAATCACAGAAATATTAGAAATTTTGTTTTTGCTGAAACTGAAACTTGTAATTATATAAGTGAATTTGGCAAAGTAGCTCGGATCGATTCGGAAAATAAGCATGACTGGAAAGGATTGGTCATTTACTTGGAATCGTATAAAAACCAAAAAATCTGTTCGTTGTTGATCATGCAGATATCTCTTTTGAGGCATTCAAATGCAGATGGATTATCTAAACCAGGCCAGGAGACCGGATCTAGTCATCGTAAACAAAGAAAAAAACATGGGTCATAAATAAAACACTGAATGTTCAACAGCACCTCGCCGAAGATAGAACTATTTAAAACCACTTAAACTACATAGCAAAGGTTGCAAAAAAAGCACAGTAAAACACAAATAAATCATATAGAACCCCCCTCTCTCTCTCTCTCTCTCTCTCTCTCTATATATATATATATATATATATATATATATATATATATATATATATATATATATATATATATATATATATATATATATATATATAGCCTATTACTCTTTCTGAGTCATGACTCTTCACAGCTTCCTTTCTTTTGTAGTTTTTAGCAATACTTCTTTTATGCTTCTACTTTGTCTTCGTGGTATATTTCCCCTCCATCGATTTCTTCAAACTTGTCAAGGAAAGTTGCTCTCTGGTTTCATCTGTTTCTTGTGTCTTCGAGGGGCCTTGTAAGTGTTAAATTCTCTAAGCCTTCTTAAGCAATATATGTTCCCCAAAATTTGGATTATCACTTTCTGATAGACACAATTTTTTTCTCTCTTTAAAACGTGCTCATTTGTCATATGTTCTTTCCACGGCATTCTCAACTTTCATTGGAAGAACATCATCTTGGTTGCTTCAAGTTTCTTTCTTTTATTTGTACTGAAATCATCAAAGCATTCACTGCTGTATACGCTACGTAACAGTGCAGCTCTTTTTTTTTTCTTGTTTGTAATTCATAATTCCGCTCCAGCAATTCCTTGGTTTCTGAAAAAAAAAAAAAAAAAAACATTTTATGCTATTCTTGTGCGTCGTCGGATTTTTATTACAGAGTTGAATTTCCATTGTTTGATTTTGACGACTTTGTTGTGGAATTCACACTTTGAGTAGATCTTTTACTCACGACCATATTTTTCATCTTATAAGCGTTTCATAATCACTCAGCAAACATTGAGTCCAGTTACACTCTCAACGAGTTTTCTTGCTTGGAACTCTACGGCCATATACGTTGAAACATTGGTTCTCGTACAATCACCAAAGTTAAGCAACGTCGGGCCTTGTCAGTATCTAGATGGGTGACCGCTTTGGAATACGAGGTGCTGAAAGCTTGGATGCGCGGGTGGTGTAATGCATAAGGGCTCGAAATTAGAAATCGGAGAAGCGAGTTCCAATTCCAGTCGAGTTCGTTATATTCAGTTATGCGCAAATACCTTTGGAAAATGTATGAATCCATCTCTTCTCCCCCAGCTACGGGTTAATTAGTAGGACTTCTATCTGTAAATCATTATCTCCAAAAAAAAATATTTTTCTAGTATAAATTATTTCAAAAAAATATTTTTCTGACATCTTTAGCGATGGATCGCATGTCCGAGATTTTATGTACGAGATTTTATGTACGAGATTTTATGTACGAGATTTTATGTCCAAGATTTTATGTACGAGATTTTATGTACGA
>CAHIKZ030003536.1:655000-710000 GCA_903632075.3 Acanthosepion pharaonis
CTAAACAGACTGTTTCGCTGTATCACAGCTCATCATTGTGGACAGACATCCGATTGCCTCAAGCCGGGATCGAAACCCGACTATCAGCGCTCGTTAGAGAGGAAGGCGAATTTATGCGTATCTATTCTTTGAATAAACACGCCAGTGACCGAGAGGACCCAATTACTGATTTAGTATGCTAATACACTAGGTGATAAAACTGTGTTTAATTCCCTTTTTTGAAATATTTTATTATGAAAGTCACCGGTTGACTAAATTGGTGTTAGCTGAATGATAATGACAATATAATTATATTAGAATTAAATTGCAATTATACAAGGTGCGGCAGAAAAACCTCTGACACAATGGTAAAATAATAGCTCACACTATTGCCACATGTTTTGCCATTATGTGGGATGTATTTCTGTGTGGTATATGTGGAAGGTATTTCAGCCACACCCTGTATATAATTATATTATAATAATATATGAGAATATTATCATATCTAATTATGCATGATTATGCATAAATTATATAAATTAATATAATTATAATATAATCAAATTATAATATAATATAATCAAATATAATTTATAATGGCTATAAATTCACTACCTACACACACCTGATGATGACTCACGTGAGTTGAAAGCTCGGTCACGGCCATTGTATTGAATTTGGAATTTTCGTATGTCTGCAGCAGCCAGTTTTGCGAAAAATTGTTTGCAATTTAGAAAAAGAAAGATGGTTTAATTTGACAGATATAAATATAATATACTTTTCAATAAAACATGTTTAAAAGAACAATTGCGCCATAATTACAGCATATATATATATATATATATATATTACATTATATGTATACATAATTATATATATAAATATATATAAATATAAAATGTATTACATATGTACATATATATAAATACATTTATATAAATATATACATATATATATACAATATATTACGTCATATATACATATATACATAAATATATATATACATATACAATAGGTTTACATTATATATACATATATATATAAATATATATATATATGTAATATATTACAATATATATACATATATGTACATGTAAATGCAAATATATAGAAAATATTACATTATATATCTTTGGCAAAAAAAAATGTCATGTTCTCCAAAAATTTGGGCTAAATTAAAAGAGAACTAAATACAATTTCCATAAAACGAATATGTCGAATAAGATATCTAATATGGCATAAAATAAATTTACTTATTACCTGAGGAAACCTGAACACCCCCACGTGCACCCCCCCCATATATATATATATATATATATATATATATATATCCTAAAAACACTAATAAATACTAATATATCCACCACAGATCCTAGTAAAAAATAAGATTAGTTATAAACCCTTGTGCAAACTAATTGAAATAAAACGAATAATTCCGTTATTATTTACTTTTTTTTACTTGTTTTTCCAATGAAACATAACACAGTGCACATGTTAGTACTTCGTATGTCCATTCCACGAAGTCGTTCCTTGTATATTGACCATAGATTCTCGATTGGATTTAAATCAAGAGAGTTTCCGAGCCAGTCTAATTTGATTTACTCACTGGTAAGTCTTTCCGGTGTGTTCGTGCAGCGTTACAATTTTCGTATGCTTCCTTAGAGCAATGTCCTTCGCAGACAATGGCCGTAGGACAACTAATCGACAGTCAAAACAATAGTGTCTGGGCATGATAAAAATCTCATGCAATCACGAATGATGCAATATTTTTCAAGGTCAAACAAATTTTATCATACACCCCGAAAATAGATTCATTTTACTTCTCCCCACCTTAAATGAGCTAATCTGACGGGAAATAGAAATTGATTAAACCCTGTTACTCCAGTGGATCTAAAACTGACCGTATGGTGAAACAGAGGGAATTAAAGTCGTTGTTTCAATTTGCACAAGGGTGGATACTATACTAAATTCAATTTAATCATTCGTAATAACTCCTCTCCATCAATTAACATGTTGCAGAAAACCAACATTATATATAAATTTAAATGTCTCTTGGGAGATTGTATCTCAACAAAAAAAAATATATATATATATATATATATATATATATATATATATGTGTGTGTGTGTGTGTGTGTGTGTGTGTGTGTGTGTGTGTGTCTCTCTCTCTATGTGTGTTGGTCACACTGCAACTACGTTGTCTAGAAGGTTGAGTTTTTATTTGAATGATGTATCTAACATCTCTCAATATTTACAACAGCAGACCCGTCCACATTCACATTTAAAAAAATTCTTCTTGAAAAACATCTATAATTTTTAATGAAAATAATAAACATAAACTAAAAATTCTTGAAACTGTCTGTATTAAAAATTCAAACCAACCCTTAATAAAATTAATTATGAATACTTCACAAATGTTTTAAATTTTTTACAGTAGATAGCTTTAAATTATCTAGATTTTAACTAATAGCATTAAATAGTTTTTAAAAAAATAGTTAAAGATTGCAATAACTTAGTTACCTCCCTTGGTGTTACTACATGTGTATGTTTACATCATAAAATTTAAAAATCGTACAGTACATAGGTTTTGCTTTTCACTTTACAAGTAAAAAAATATTTTTCAGATGAACGCAACAAATTTGTCTTAGAAAAAACAAACTCCTGATGATGACATTGACCTAATGTTGAAAGTATTCTGGAATAAAATGAATATGCATCAACTTGTAATTTTCTTCTTCTTTTAATAAGGATACTAAGAAACTTGTACGTAAATATAAGAGGATCATATTAAGAATAAATAGGCAAAAAGATGTCTATATTATTTAATAAATCATGTCTTTTTATATATATATATATATATATATATATATATATATATATATATATATATATATATAAGACATAATTTATTAAATATAATAGACAAGTTTTGCCTATTTAATAATTATATATATATATATATATATATATATATTACATTGTACATATATATTACATTGTATATATATCTATCTCTCTATATATAATGTAATGTAATATATATATATATATATATACTCAACTATCCCATCGAATTCGGCGTATGAAGGTCAAGCACGACTTACTGGGCGCTTCTTAACCTCGTTTAATAAGCATTTACCTTAGATTTGATTGATCTGTTTTTCTACAGGTTATCAAACTTTTACGTGTTATTTAGAGGTAGAAAATTTTTCTAGATTCTCAAATTATTTTGGAGATAATGATATTAGTGATACATGTATTACTATTTAACCCATAGCTGGGAGCTGAAGTGTTGAAATCATATCTTTTCAAAGGGTATTTGTGCGTAAGTCAATATTATAAACCCGATCTCCAATTTCGAGTCGCTATCTATTACATTATCCGCACAACCAAGCTTACAGCACCTGGTATTCCCAAGCGGTCACCCATTTAGCTACTGACCAGGATCAACGTTGCTTAGCTTCAGTGATTGTATGGGAACCGGTGTTTCAACATGATATGGCCGTATTCCGCATTTGTCTTAGAGAAGGTTTAGAGTTTGTCACAATGGTTAACAAATTGCATACACCTTAAACTCGACCTTGCCTCAGCAAATGAAAGAATAACATTTACGTGTAAGTCACTTTTTAAGGTCAGCTTTGTAAAATATCTTATTGTTAATTTATATGTCCTCTCAGACTTTATGAGCATCGACCCAGTGCTATAACCACTGAATCACACAAGCATTTACGAGACCGCATTTCAGTCCAGGATGTGATAGATAAATCTTTCTCTGCTTTAGCCAACCAAATGCATTATTCCCGCAGAGGGGGTGAAAAGAAAGAAAAAAGAAGAGGAGAGAGGGAGGGTCGATGGGGAACCGTAACTTAGCAATATAGAAAGGTAGTGTATTATAATTTACAAAAGACAAATAATCTTGTTCAAAAGTAACAGCTACTATTTTTTTTTCCAAGCAAATAATTACTTAGTCTAAATTCAAAGCTAGTGTTGCATTTCCGGGTATGTGAGTTTCAACTACGCAATATTTTTTTTATTACGAACCAGAAAACAACGATTGAATATTTTGAACTGGCTTCAGCATAGGTCAGTCAAGGTGATGCGGCGTTGCCCGTAGCAAAAGAGCTCTCGGAATCATTATTCAATAAAGCTTTTAGCAAATTATTTTCTTATAACGCGCATGCATATTTAATGACGATTATTTCTGTCGACCATTTTACTGTAGAGGCACGGTGGTACAGTGGATAGCGACTCGGATTGAGTAATCGGAGAGCCGAGTTCGAATTCCAGTCACATTAGCACTTACGTTCTAATACCTTCGGTAAAGGTATTAATGCCCTTCTTCTCCCTCCAGTTATGGGTAAATAGCAGGACAAACTAGGTTCTATAGCCTTGGATGGCAACTGATCTAGGAGAAGGACAATTTTGTGGTTGCAAAGGGTCTTTTGGTAACCTTGTGGCACCAGGTCTCTGTAGGCGCTTCAATTCGGGTTCTGTGCAAAACCTTCACCACCATAATCAAATCATACGTGCTGGTGTCTGGCTGTCGGTTCCTAGGAACTGAGCTGCTTGATCCTCATACGCCGAATACGACAGGAGAGTCCACCATTTCGCGACAATGTCTTTAATGTTTTAGCTACGACGGCAGCCATCTTTCAAACTAATGATACCAGAATATTTATTATGTAACAGTTGCCAGTAATAATGTTGCGGTTTCAATAGCAAACAATTTTGTTACGGATATAGTGCTATGTCGATTCCCCGGTTGGATTGCTTTAAAGGATTAAAATGGTTCCAGTTTAAATACTATTTATTTGTGGTTTGTTTGTGGGGAAAAGTGTGTTCATGTTTTTTTCCGAGACAATTTGGGTGGAATGAAAGTATACTGTCCCAGTCTGAGTTTGAACTTGGTTCATTGTTTCCAATAACCGTTAAGACATTCACATCTCCATATCTAGCGATTCTGCAGCAGTATTCGAGATTCCAGAATTGGAACGATAGATGTTTTTTTAGTCTATCGCCTGAAGTATGGTCCTTTATGAAATCACTTTAAGTGAAATACTGTTTACAACGTTTCGGCCGTTGTACGCTCCGGCCTTCTTCAGGTGGTTGTAATGTCGAACTTAAGAAGGCCAGAGCGTACAACGACCGAAACGTTGTAATAAATATGGCGACAAAGATGAGGACAATAATCCGAATAATGTAAATAGTATAAAAATCATGCATCATATATTTATATGCATTATTATTATTATATTTTATTCATATTAAATATTTATATAGACTTCAAGATACCGTCTCCTACAGTGGCAGATATTTATCATGTGTTGTTTCGACTATTTTGAGTATTTTTTTTCATTGTTATATGTTATTAATAGTAATTTGCTATTATCTACTAATATTTATTTTGAATTATCTGGTTAAAAATGACTTAGTGACACCTGTGTCTCTTGCCGAAGAGCACCCTTCCTTGAAAATTGTGAACTGGCGCTACAGAATCACAACAAGGCTGCTCTTTCATTCACTATATAACATTAACGAAAATGCAGTAACTTGTTTTCAGAGATCATAAAATGGAGTGAGAAAAGCTTACTGCTAAGCATTTTCGATTTGGGGGTAAAATTAGCAAAAGTAATTAATTTACCGAGTTTGCTCAAAAGTTAGGCACGCCAGTGTATCTATATCTATAAAATAGAAGACGTCTGTATGTCTGTGCGTGTATGCTATTTATGCACGTCCACATTTCCCAACCGATTTCGATGAAATTGTACACACGTGTTTCAAATTTATCAAGATAGGGCAAGACTACCGTTTCAATCACCAGACCCCCACCCCGAGTTTAGCAGAAAAATCGATAAAGCTGAAGGTGGGTAGGACTTTTTGCAAAAGCCCAGGCAAAATTATACGCGAACAAAATTTTTATTGGATGAACTGATGTGCTTTGCACTTAATGCATAACATCAGCTCATGTTACGAGGTTTAAGTAGAGTGCTTGATAGTTTTTCTGCAACATTGGCTTCACACAAAAATTGCAAAAAAATGTGGAAAAAGAGTGTTTTTCGTACTACTTAAAATAAAAACTTGAATAACTTCCTCATTTTTTTATCCGATTTTCTTCAAATATGTCGCAAAAATATTGCCATCATGCAAGAAATAAGATAGGGTGGTTTTACTGTTGCTCGCTTCCCCGCGTATAACAAAAAATCCCGAAAAACTGTTAAAAAAGCCCGTTTTTCAGCCATAACTCCCTGGTTTTTCATGCGACGTTTTCCAAATTTACCATGTAAATTACATATGACACACAAATTGCCTTCCTTGAATTTTTGGTTTAGATTATTTAAGTGGGCGAAATCTGGGACAAACTAAGTCTAAAAGCTTTTGCCATTTAGCCAATAGTTTCTTCATACCATTCCATTCTAAATTGGCATTCGAACAACCTTTGATGCAAAGATTGTTTGAGAAGGATTATTGAAGCGTTAAAAGGGGAAATTTTCCGAAGAACCTCTTATTAAACCCAACTTTACAGTCAACGTGCGAAGAAGGAGGGGGCGCTCATGCGTTTGCGCTAGCAGTTGAATCAAGCTCTGACGCTTCATTCCTGCTTTTGTTTGATTATTAGATTTGTGAACAATGCCGTATTACGGCCATAAGAAATTTACTGAATATCTAAAGGATTGAACAAATTTAACCCCGGGCAACGACCATACATGAAGGTTTTTTTCAATGGAATTTCTTTATGAAGAACAATCAAACACTTCTGAAGGATATACCGTAAAAAAGATAAAGAGGTGTATTTTAGCATATCAACAGATGATGCATGCAAGCGTGGACGCAGACATACAATTTTAGATATGTGGTGCGGCTATACAGAGGTGCGGTTATAGAATTGCAGCCCTGTACACCCAGGCAACGCCGGGTACTTCGGCTAGTTTCAAATAAAATATTAGGAGGGAAAATCCCAACAACAGTGGAAAGAGAGATAACAGCAACTGGGCTTGAGAAGAGAAAATAATGACATAATCTAGATGTTGACATTCCACACTACTACAAACAAAAGGTTAGGAAGGAAACTCCCATCAATAGTGGAAAGAATGATAACAGCTACTGGGCTTGAGAAGAGAAAATAATGACAAAATCTAGATGTTGATATTCCACACCATTTCAAACAAAAGGTTAAGAAGGAAACTCCCATCAATAGTGGAAAGAGTGATAACAGCTACTGGACTTGAGAAACTTATTTTCCTGAAATTTTATAAATTTCAACTGACAGCACTTGCTGCTCAGTCAAAGAATGCCGTATGTTTCCTTATAAGGAAAATGGCTATTATTACCATTACTATCATGTTTATAGAGTTTCGATTTCCTGAAGCACGTATTTTTGTTGTTTCGTTGTAGTTTTTCTTTTTTAAGCTTATTTTGTTTGTATGAGTAACATTTAATTTTAGAGAAATAAAATTGTTCTGTTTTAAACTTTATCATATCTTCTAAGATAAAACCTGTCAAACGAGTAGCGTCCTAACACGAAGTTAATAAGTGCAATTGATAGTTGCAAATTACGCCAACGTCTGAATCACATAGTGAACAAACCTCAGTTACGTGACATTAAACGTTCTACACGAGAAGTATCCAAAAAGAAGTGACATGTCAACGAAACGGGGTTTATTAATTTACTTGCACCACTATATAGACTGTTCCGTTGGAAGAAAAGATTCTGCACTTGATGTAACGAAGTTTTCAGTGCCAAGAAAGGGCGGGAAACCGCAGAACCAAATAAAGACAGATGCACGGAGAGAGATGAGTAATGACCCGTTATTAGATGATTGTGAACCGCTCCAAAAACTATCCAAAAAGTTGATTAAAAGAATTTGATTGATTTGATTGTTTAACGGCACATCGACTCTTCATGTGTCATTTAATGTCGGCAGCAACACTATTCCTATATAAAAAATTTAGTCGTCAACACAAATCCTGAGTTAAAATTTTAGGTCATATCAATATGTTTCATTGAAGTTATTTGATGTATTCTAAAAAAAAACTGCCATCTGAAATTATTAGGCAAAATCAAATAGTTACATTTTACTTCAATATAAATTTAATAAAATCATCAAAAATTGATCAAAACCTATAATAGAACAAATAACAAATACATATGATAAATATTTGAATCCTTTACATTTTAATATAGTGACCCTTCTTAATAATAGCCAGTAATCTATCATCCATTGATTTTGTTATTTTTTTTTACTTCAGCAAGTTCAATTTCCGACATGGTAATTTTAATTGCTTCCCATAGGTCAGCTTAGCTGTTATATTGTTTGCCACCTTCATATAATGTCATCTTTACAATTGACCATAGATTTTCGATTGGATTCAGATCATCACCTGATGGTGGCTAGTCCCTTATCTTCTCTCCTGTAAATCTTTTACGCTCAAAGAATTCACGGGTAAGCTTATATACATAAGAAGGAGCATTTCCTTGCATAAATACACATATCAGTTTGAAACTGCGATGCTGGGACTTGTGCCATTCAAAAAAATCTTGCTCATAAAATCGCAAGTTAAAACAGTTCAGTTTAACTCCTTCATCGACTTTGAATATTCCAATAATTGCTTGGTCGACAATTCCAGCCTATATAATAACACTACTGCCTCCTTGTTGCGTTCTTTTAGCTTCAGGCATATCTGAATTGGATAAAATCCATCCTTTGGTCCATCTATCAGGTTCATCAAATGTCACTCGAGATTCGTCCGTGGAAATTACTTTAGAAATAGCAATTTCCATGTATTTCTTGTCCCGATTTTGATGCTTTAAAATATTTGCTTTAGTGAGAGGAGTTTGCCTAGATTTTTTGCAGATTCAATTCACAAAGTATTCTACACCTTTTGTCCTTCTTGACCCCTCAATCCAGCCTTTTCAAAAATATATATATATATATATATATATATATATATATATATATATATATATATATATATAAAGATGGCATTAAAGTCAACACGTAAATTTCCTGCTAAACGTATTCGTCAGGCCATCGATTCCCTGACGATTGCATTTCGCTACAGGCATATCTGAATTGGATAGCATCCATCCTTTGGTCTATCCATCGCTTCTGAGTGTTGACTTCAATGTCCACTGATATATTTGCATACGCTCTATCCCTGATATTGAGCATTTTAACCCATAAATATAGCATGCCTTAAAACTTTATGTTATCATATATATATATATATATATATATATATGTATATATATATATGATAATTCGTCTAGAATATTAAATGTTTTTTATTTTCCTTCAAAAATGAAACCGCTGATATATGAAGATTTGCCTCTGACTCCGGAATTTCTTTGGAGAGATTTATTTATTTATTTTGTTATTTATTTTTCTATTATTGTCAAAATAATTAAATATGATCCAATGTTTCTGGCCGCCTAAACATATTCGTTGAAAAAAATTTTTTTTTCCATTTTCACAAAAAATTAAATAAATGCCTTTATTAAAAAAACAAACTTGTCAGCTTTATTTACTTTCTCCACCCTATAAAATGTCAGCCGTTGTGTTATTTTACAAAAGCGTGTTTAACAATCGGGAAATGTAAACTTTAATGACATATATTGAATCGGAGTTTATTGAACATTTTTCGGTGAGCAACTGTTGTGCATTTAACATGTATGGTAGATTGTATAAGAAATCATTTTAGTTTATCTCCTTTGTTTTCTGAAATGCTATCATTTGCATTCTTCTATTTATTGTAAGCAAACGTATTGGAGCTCAGTTCAAGAATCTATCGGATAACATTTCAAAGTCAGTATTTCTTTTAATTTCATTATTTTTCTAGATTTTCTTTTCATGTTTCATTTTTAAAAATTCAATGAATGACTTTAAAATCTTTAAACCAAATAATGCCATAAACAAAATCATAAAATACATGAATAATATTTTAAAACATTTATTTAATGTACTTTTCTTTTATTTTTCTCTTTTTAATTTAGCTTCAAATTAAAATCAGAGCCACTCCCGCTCAAAAACCAAAACCTTAATTTCGAGCCGATTAAAGACTATATATACACCAATTCAAACAGACCAGCATTTGGTGTCAACTCAGTCACGCTGAGAGGGCGAGAGAGACGTGACACAGATCAGCGTTTGGTGCCAGCACCGACACGCTGAAAGAGAGACGCCACCGACGACAGCGACCACCAAGTACCCATTTCACTTCTAATTTCACCTCGCTCTCTCCGTGTTGCCTTACCAACATCAATATATAGAAGTTACCAGTCTTTGTATATATGTAAATGAATTATACATTTATTTATCCCTGCTCAATGTGCTCTTTCGCTTGACGCTTGGATTTACGCTTTGTAAGGCAGGCAAGAAATTAACCTCTACAGAAGTAACAATAACAACACGGTTCTGTCTTCCAAGTTATCCACTTCCGCCTCCGCAACAGTTGTAACAATGTCCTTCTCCACGTCGTACGTTAGAGCAGTTTTCATGTCTGATCTCAATTAGCAAGAAACTGCATGATGATGACCTTGCTGTGTATGTTGCACATCTGAAAGATTTACACGGAGGTATGCAAGTTCGGCTCAGTGACTTTCTAGGGATGAATCTATCAGTTTGAGTGACGATTCTTTTTTTTTAAAATTGATGCGACCCATATAAATATTGGTTTACAGGAGAGCGTCGCTTAATTATTATCATTCTGGGGGAAAGCAAAAGTGTACACTGTTGCTTTTCCCACATCTTTGTTGAATCTCGCTGTTGTAAATAATCAAGAGTGGTATCCCCTTGTTTTATTACTCTCCTCTTTAAAAGAGCTATTTCTCTTTACTGGGACTATAAAAGGACACTATACGCAAACCGTGTATTCTCAGTTGAATAAATCTTCCTTAAAGACTTTAGCTGTGTGTCTCACGATGAGGAGCTCCCAACCGACTTGACATTCTCAAAAGAGATCATCTTCATCTATCATTGGCAATATTGGAGTCATATATTAAAAAACCCTCAGTAGCCACTGTGATTGCATTGAATAAATCAGTTAAAATAAAGTTTCTTTTTCTTAAATCATTTTCAATACAGTGTGTATTATCGCAACTCTTTGATCGACACTCTACGACCGTTAGTAAATAGTAAAGAAATCAATATGAAAATTCGACTAATGTATCTTTCTTCTTAATTTCAGTTGATTTTTATCGGGGCGACGCAGTGTGTCATTCTGTGGAAGCACGAATTGGAAATATGAGTAATGAAAGCCATAATTATAGACATCTTCAAAGATTCGCTAAAAGATGAACATATATGTTGAAAAAAAAATACCCCAAACTTAATAAAAACAAAGTTTTATATTCAAAATTTTGTTATTATTAAGAGAAAATTCGAAAGTATTTTTTTACCATTAAATTATAATTTTTGATCCTTTAATTAGATCCCTCAAAAATTTGGTTAAAAATTTAATTTTTATTGCGTTAACGGGTGACCATAAATTAATATGGAAAATTTGAGATGAAAAATGCATCGATTTAGTAAATTCTTGTAAAAAAACAGATGCTTGTCGGATTTTAATGAAGCTTTCAAGTTTTATTCATAAATGAATTAAATTATTCTGGAAATATTTCTTTTTTAGAAAATCTTGGTAAATGATTTTTCTTACATATTTTGTCCCTTCAAACAAACACACACACTTATTTAATTTTATGAAATTTCGAGAAATTCCCTTTTGTAATGTTTACATTAGTTATGAGCACAAGTCCTTGGAGAATTTAAATCACCAATCTGCTCAGAATCATAAAATAAAAGATGTAATAAAATTAAGACATTACTTAATTATAAAAGGTTTTAAATGCTTTTATGAATAAGGTATATTACAGACACAATTGTCTGAAGAAAAAAATTCGATGAATAATGAATTTTACAACAATTGTTTTCATTTTTTTTTAAATTTTAATTCGAATAATTTATAAAGTTTTAAATCTTTTAAATTTCTTTATCAATTTGTACCTGTCTGATGACATTATTATTAAACAAATACTATATTTACTAATCATAAATGGGAAAGTTTATTACAATTCAGCGACTCCCAGTAATTTAAAAATAATTTTGAATTTTTATTTTTTATGTGTGCATAAATGTGCCGATTTTTGTAAATACAGACGTCCATACACTACATTATCAGAAAATAAAGGAGGTAACTATAGTAAATTTAAAATTTATTTGTAATTTTCTAACATTTCTTAATCAAGCGTCTTCGTAAGTAAGATTATATAAAACCAAAGAACTTAAAATAAAAAAAGCATTAGATTACTTAGAATATTTTTCCACATTTTTAAGATTACTAGATAGGTAAAAACATTATATAAGAAAGTCATCCACGTTATGTTCATCAAGTATTTGTTACTGTTATGTCCCTTTAAAAAAATCCCAAACATAAGTTTATCAAGCAAACATAACTATTCATAAAAACACCCACCTCCGTGTTAAAAATGCCTTTTCTGCAATATTTTAAACTAAATGTAATATTTGTTTCAAATCAGATTAATTAAACTATAAATCAGTTAATCTTCCCCAAAGTTTCAGAAAATTATATTTTATTTTTGAAAGATTTTTGATAAAGAAAATTACCTTGTCAATACGGACAATTTTAGCGTTTTTATAGATAATTAAAAAATCATTCCAATCAATTTAATTTGAGTTTCAAATAAAGTAAATTATTTTTCTTATTGGAAATATTAAATTTAATCTATTAGCTCGAAATTAGAACTAAAATAAAAGCCTAAAGAAAGATTTTTCATTTTTAAAAATGCATTTATAAAGTTCTAAATTTTTATCATTTTCTCCCTGTTAAGTGATATCGTTATTAAGTAAATATTATATTTACTAATCAAAAATGAGAAAATTTACAACAATTCAGCGACTCCCAGTAAAAAAAAAAAATTTAAATTTAAAAA
The DNA here is from genome assembly GCA_903632075.3 of Acanthosepion pharaonis. Taxonomy (NCBI): domain Eukaryota; kingdom Metazoa; phylum Mollusca; class Cephalopoda; order Sepiida; family Sepiidae; genus Acanthosepion; species Acanthosepion pharaonis. The sequence goes on from CAHIKZ030003536.1 coordinate 667,926, forward strand.
GAATTTTGACATTAAAGTTGACATTAAGGTATCATTTTTCTTAAAGATCTTACATAGTTATGTTGTCCATGTCATAAAATATTGGCTGTAACGTATAAAACATTTTTTGTTTATGATAATACATAGAAAACTCACGGTGTGATAATTTTTGTGTTTTGGGACTTTAAAAAAAATCACTGAAACGCGACGTGTTTTCTATATTTGTCTTCTCTTTACAATACTTCTCCTTTTCTTTTTAGTTTACTAGATTTTTTCAAATGCTTCATTATGTGTATTGCCTTAAACAACCAATAGATGATCTGCTATATGGGTTATTCTGTTTTATTCCGTTATCTGTTTATATTTTTTACAAGTTTCCCTCGATAGAGTCGAACAAAACAAAGAATTGGTATAAACAAAATGTTTAAAAAAAATGATACTTATCATGCAGTCAGGATATTGAACAAACAATATAACGCTTTTATAAAGCCTCAACAAACTTACGTTATTGAATCACCTCACACACACACACACACACACACATACACACACACACACACACACACACACACACATATATATATATATATATATATATATATATATATATATAACAGAATGGGTAAATATTGGTAGGTACACAAGCGAGCAATCGTATGCAAATACATATAAATAGTCTAAAAAACAGTGCTCAATGTTATAGCAGCGCTATTTAATATATATATATATTAAACTGGAAATTGAAACTGAGTTGTGCAATTAATGTAAGATATTATGTATATTCCTTGATATATATATATATATATATATATATATATATATATATATATATATATATATATATATATATGAGGTGATTGAGTAACGTAAGATATCTTTTACGTTCATATGCTAATACCAGTTATTTTAATGGGCAAATATGTTTTGAGAAATATAATTGTTTTAAAATTTAAAAATATATAATTTTAAAAACTTTAATCTCAACATATATATATATATATATATATATATATATATATATATATATATATATATATATAATACTTAACTGCATCAGCATTTCGATAAACAGATATATTTTTAAATTCAGTTTACGTAACTGTACGGTCAGTCCATACTCAGCACCTGAAGATTGCGTTTGGCATGAAACTCGAGTCGTGCAAACGGCGAGGGATTATATATATATATATATCCGGATACTAGTTTTTCGTGCACTGGGACGGCTAATCAATCCTTGTTACAGACGCCTGCTCCGGCACATATGCATTTCTTTGATACCCACAGAGCCCATTTGTATTTCATACTGCAACTATGCTAAACGGACCTTAGAGTATCTGGGGAAGAGTGCATGATCTGTCATGATCAGTAGTTTGAATAACGCCACAACGTTCAAACTCTAGGTCACGATGACTTCGTGCCATCAAAATAATGGACGCCTTCCGAACAGATTCGTTTACCCAATTTCGCTCTAAAGGCTTGTGTCAACCTGTGGTATGGTTTTTCATGCATTTTCCAAAGAGGCGACACCCTGGGGTCGCCTCGTCGGACCGAAAACATCAAGGAGTGACAAATCGACCATGGTGATATCGAACCCGGGCCTCATGGTTAGAAAGCGAACGTTCGAGTGACTCGGCTCCGTTACATGGGTCACATGACTTCCGGTGAGTGATGTCAGTTTATAGAAAGCCTACGCCAGTTGCTAGTTACGAGAACCTGAGACAAGATGTATCTGTTCACGAAGTTACTTTGCGTTGAAAACGGGCGTCACAAGCTCATGGCAGTAGGTCATACAGAGAAAACCATATGGTGACACAAAAAAATATAAAGGACACCACATATCAGACCTTTTTCCCGCTGGGAAATATTACAAGTAAGACCTTCTCTCTTTTCGTCACTTTCACAAGCTTTATATATATACGTGATAATTTCTGTGGGACAAATTTGTGGTAATTAGGCATATATCGTTATAAAATTCCCTTGGAGAACGATGCATGTTTATCATCCCTGTCTTTAATCTTTCCGTTTTCTTTATTTCCCATGCTACTTCTTTGTGTAATTTGTTTTTTGTTTTCTCATATATGTTTAGAAAGCATTGTACAGTTCGCACATTTACTATTCGTAAAGGATATTTTGCGTACAGAGATTCTCTGTTTCCCGGGTCTTTCAGTTACTCTTGTGTATATTTTTATTCGTTATCAGCTGATTTTACAGTGACTTTGTATACAATATTGTTTTGCAAGTAACTGTCATTTAAGGGACATTCGTTCTTTGCTCTGTAGTTTACATGTAGGGTTGATATGTGCGGGTGATTTGTTGGTTATTTTTCGGTTGTGATTTTTATTATTTGTGCTATGTTCTCGGTGTAGGTGTAGATGATTTTTACTGTGTTTCTATTGTATGTATTGTGCAGAATCGTTAGGGGAGTGTTTGCTCTTGAGTTTCATGAATATTTTTCCTGTTAGCGTTTACGTTTTTGTGGTAAGTTGGCTTGAACCAAATGATGATCCTTTTCCTGTTGGATTTTTTGTACTGTGTGTTGTGTATGTGAGTGTTGTCAAAAATCCATTATCTTTTACGGCTGTTTCCTAATCTGTTTTCGTTTCGTTGAAGATGGTTTCATTGAAAGAATTATCAGATAACCTGCAGTTAATTCACTGTGGGATCTGCTTGATTACTGTTGGCGTATTGTTGGAAGATTTGTGTATATAAAGTGGTTAGTTGTTGGGTTTTCTATATAGTTGATATGTACCTTTCCTTAGGTTGAGTGTGACATCTAGGGAATCTATTTTTTTAGATTTGTTTTTATATCTCTGTCAAATCCCATATTTTTGAAATTTTTTATGATTATTTTTCTGGTTTTGTTTGCTTTTTGTCAGTTACAGTTTCTTAAGGTTAAGAGACCGTCGTCCCTGTAGAAGCCTATATCATTTTTGTTGATTCTTTTGCATAGTTCTCATGTAGTAAATGTATACCAATAAGACCGTCTGTACTTCACGATCAGACCTTCCCATTGTAACGTCGAAGGTTCCTTCTTTCTTTAGTTACGTGTCTTCGTTGTCGAATAATAGTGATTTTCGTCAGTGCTTAATGATTTGTACTGCATTTGGGCTTATTTTTATTTGTTCTTGAGATAAAGAGATTACGTTAGATAGCATGGGTTCATTTATAGAATGGTAGAAATATTTTATATCCCGTTGTATAAATTGGCAATTACGTTTGTTTTTTAGGTTGCGCAGCCAATCTATAGTTAATGCTTTCCCACTGGTTTACTCCTAACTCCTTTAGCTCTAGGTTCCTGAGTTTACTCCTAACTTCTTCTTTAGCTCTGAGTTTATTATTTCTAGTCTTATTGTACTTATTTTAACGGGCTCACTTTTAGTTGGTTTACTGAGTGTGCATGTTGGATCTGTCTTTTAGTTTTCTTTGTGGTCTTTCAGTGTAACAAATGCTTGTGATTTAGCGATGCAATTTATTCGGCCATCTTGGTCTCTAATGTTTGCGCGATTTTTTTAGCTACCATGGAAATATCATATTCTGTAATTTTTATGCTTTTCTGTATGTTTTAGTCATGTTGTTCTTGAGTAATTTGCTGTGTATGGCGAGGGCATAGTTTGTATAAATCATTTCATCCGTTTAAATGAATTGTTTATTTTGATTATATCTCTTTTTAGCAGTTTTTTTTTTCGGGGGTGGATGGGTTTAAGCATTTAATTTAGGTATGCTCATGAGATCGATAAAAAAATTTAAAAAAATAGCATAGCATGAATAAAAAAGTCCTTAAACTTGATGAAAATATTTTTTTACTGCCTATATGCTTATTTTATTATCAAGAGGAAAGATCAAAGTATTTTTTGAATATTTTTTTTACATTTTTTTAATCATTCCTAGAATGTCCAAAATTTTCGTTAAATTTTTTTTTTTTGAATCAGCAAATTTGACAGAAAATCAATCATCAGCCATTTTCCCTTTTGTTTACAAAAGTAAAATTCTCCGTTTAAAATTCTTTTAAAAATCAATTATAATTTATTTCAAAATTTGATTGAAGAAAGTTAGAAATTATGAAGTTTATTTAATATATTTTGAAACAAACATTACTTGCTTTCTGCGCTGAAAAAATGTACTTTCAAATAAGCGAAAGCCCGTCTTAACAGCGGTGTTGATTGATAAGTAACGTGATGATTTCATCACGCACTGACATCTTACGTGAGGAAAAGTTATCGTACAGAAGGTCAGAAGTAACTTAATTTAACTTTAAGTGAACCAACTTATTTACCTCGTTATTTTTTAGAAAAACTATCAGCGCTCTAACCTTCATTTTTTTTTTCGGTTGTTTTTTCGGTACTTAGCTTTCAAATTTACGTTTACGATGCTTTATGGAAAAATATAATATATATTTATGTACATTTATTACATTTTACGATATTATTTGGATTTCTACTCATTTTATTATTAATTTTGATATTTCATTTATGGAAAAATGACATAACTGAGATAATATAAAACTAAGATCATATAAATTTCATAAGATAGGTACATAATACATTGTAGGTACCCTTATAAGTTGAAATGCCATACATTTTTTCTCTTTGCTTAATTTTTTTAATCTTAAGTTATATGACAATAATGAAAAGGCATTTTTTCTGATAGTTGCATAATCAAATACACTTTTTATTTTATTTTTCATAGCTTATTTTATTTTTCATAGTAAGAATAGAGGTTTAGAAATTCAATGCAACTGGTATCAGACTTTCATGAAATTTTTGTGAAATCTTTTTGCCCAATGTAAATGTAAAAATGTAAAGGCCGTTAACAGCACCGAACAACATTTATATACAAAATCAAATCATGTGGTGTTTTTATTGTATCATGTTTCTTCCTGGCTTCCGTACAATTTATAATCTGCACAGATAGGTCTACGGAAAAAAAAAAAAACCCATTAAGTAAAGGATTCACGATTTCCACTAATTTTACAATATTTAACAACTTTAATGTAAAAATAAAATAATTTAAGAAATAACAATTAATTCTTTTAAAAATTCATTTTTCATTGAAAAGGTTTTTTGCCTTCAGACAATATTATACATATTCATAAAAACAACTAAAAGCAACTAAAAGCATTTGAAATTAAATAATATCTATGTTTTATTGAGTTTTGTATGTTACAATTCAGAGCTGATTTTTAGGTAGATATGGTCGGATTTTTAAAATAACAAAACATGATTTACTTTTCTCAAAGCCTTGTGTTTTTAACTAATATAATGACTTGCGTGCTTCAACATTGGATTTCTAGAGTTTTCAAAAAATTATTTATGGGGGTGGGGTAATATATATATATAATTTTTTTATCATGACTAAAAATATAACATATTTACAATATCTGTCATTCCTGAATAGTTTCTGAAAGTTTCATTAAAATCTGACAATTATTTCTATTTTTGCAAGATTTTCAATATTAATGTCTGTCATTAATAAAAAAAAAAATGCACAAAAATTTGCTGTTATTTAGTACTTCCGCCGACGAAGAGAAACAAAAGTTTTTTTAATCAAAAGTTACAATGTTCTAAAAAGACGGAAAATGTTTTTTTTTTTAAATAATTAAAAAATACTTTGTTCTTTCCTCTTAATAGTAATATAAATATTTTGAGGATAAAATCTTGCTTTTGTCATGTTTAAGGCCGTTTTTATCATGCTATGTTCATTTTCCAGCAAAAATAGCTACCCACTGTTTTAAAATATGTGTCAAAAATCAGAGAATTATCCGATTCAAATGAAATTTTCAGTACTTATTATTGTATACTGAATATCTTATTTTATTATAAAACTTTAGGTAAGTACTTGGTATGTCAGTTTCACCCTCACTTTTCGAAATATCGCGTGTACTTTTTAATTTGGTTGGTATTTGCGAAATCTTTTGACAGATATAAAAAGAAAAATTCAAGAAGATATTATTTCATTTAAAAGTTATGCAATATTAAGTGGGGACATATTGAAAGTTCGACCCGAATCTTACCAATAATAATTCAATAAAACTCAACAAAAAAATTTTTTTAGTGTTTACATAATTTAATAAAACACGTTATTTCCTTTCAAATTGGACGGAAAAAATCTCAAACATCTCAAATCTTAAAACATTACTTGTAATTTATCAGTGCAATCTTAAAATTCGTCCCGTTGTTGTTCGGCACAAGAGTTTCTTTTAATAATTTATTTATTATAATTTATTTTTACAATCTGTTGTTAACTGGGGTAAGAAAGGGCTGGTTAATTTTAATACCTTCAAAGCGAAACTGTTCTCTTTTAATTGTCTGAGAGAATTCTTTTTGGCCTTCTATCAACATGACTGATTTTGACCTCTGGGTGAGTGGTACCTTGTACCTTATCAGGCTAATGTTTTCTGTTGACATGAAGTGGAAAGTTCAAATTGAATCAAATTTCTAGATCTGTTACTACGAAAGTCGGTTTATTGTGTCATGCTAGACAATTTCTCTTGTCAGAATCTATCTTAAGTCTAGCATTCGTCCTTGCTTTGAATATTGCTGCCACATCTGGTCTGCTACTTCTACTATATATTTAGTGATTCTTGATAAAATCCAAAGAAGAATTAGCAATGCTATTGATCCCAACTTGTCATCTCAGCTTCAGTCTTTTTCTCATCGCTGTAACATAGCTCTCTGTGCCTTATCTATAATTATTTTCATTCTGATTAACTTTTTTCTATGGTACCCAAACTTTATGAATTTAAGCGAAATACTAGATCATCATTTCATAGTTGAAATGACTTGATGTCACGTAAGTTCTATGTTAACAGTTTCTTCTCTCGCTTTGGGAATCTCTTCCGGTTTCTTGCTTTTCGGCCAACTTTGATCTTCAAAAGTCTAAATGTAATGTCGATCATTATGTTGTTTTCTTAATTCCTGTTTTTTATCGTTCTCTCTCATTAATAATGTTTTTTTCCTCATATTCTTTGACATCCAGTAACCTCCTGTGTATTCGTGATTTTATTAGCTTGCTCGATGTGAAATGATTAAAAAATAAATAACAAAAAAATAAGTGTGAACTCCTTTTTAAAAAATTGTTAGTTTTTCCTTTTAGCAACTGTTAGTTCATTTTTTTGTATGGATGTACAAAAGGGAAATAATTCTGATTTCTCGCCTTTGACTATTCTACTAAGTTTCACAAAAGCATATAAAATAAAATAAAAATGTATAAGATTATAATCATTTTACGGAAAAAATAAAAGTGACTTGAATGCCAATGATTAATTAAGAAAGAACTCAAAGTGAACGCAATTAACATTATCAATTCAATAACTCTTTTCCAATTCTGTCCGTTTTAATATATTTTCTTAAATTCAGAATAATTTTTAAAAATCATATTGGGCGCAATTATATATTTCATGTCATAAAATATGAAAGAAAATAATCAAAAGATAAAAGCAATGAATTAAACTCAAAAGTGACTCAAATATGAAAATATAAAAAATAACCCCTTCTAATACATAAAGAATTAAAATTATTCATTATACCAAGTTTTATGAAAGCGTATATAATAAAATATATTATTATTATTATTATTATTATTATTATATACGGACAAAAGTAATTCGTTTTTTTAACATAAATACCAATTTCTTGATTATTGTACTGTTAGTGTTCCGTATTTAATTTTTTGCAGTCTTTTTAAGTTAGAGGTATAATTATACAGTTTTTGTTTTTAACCTCTGACCCCACAAGGTACCATGCGTAAATAAACGTTATTTTTGTGATGCCTTAAGTAAAACGGAAACGTTCCTGCTACAAAATCCAGTTGATTAATCCTTAAATTTACTTTAAAACATATCTCTATATATATTATTGGATTTTTAAGAGCATTTAAAATTTGTGGGTTACATTTTTCATCTATAATGCAGTTCCATGAATTGATGAATGACCAGTGAACATGTCAATGTTTAAAAATGACTAAAAACTATAATTACATACAGAAATTTATTTTAATACTAGTAGCCTACAGCGAATAGTTATTAAAGTAAAACCATATTATACTTCAAAGAAGACATTTAAATTATTTAAATTGCATTTTTCGGGGCTTTTTGAGAAAGTCCATAGCAGTACTTGCCCGATACGACACATAGTCACGTGAGGCTTAGCGGTTAAAATGAACAGTTGATTTACCCACACCAAATAGATTCATGAAGGATGATAATGACCTGGAAGCCCGCGGATAATTTTAACGAAACAAAATAAGGAATTTATTCACGAATTTACGCACTTAAAGTAGTGTCAGCAGCTCGTTTCAGGAAAATAAATCAGAATTCTTAAAGTTTTACCGTATTTTCATGAAGTGGAAATGTTCATACAACAAATTAAATGATATGACACAAAATAATATTAAATGTTGAAGACAAAGGTAAAAGAGTTCGTTGCTCACCGAGAGGATATATGAATTACATACTTCCAAATCTAGACGAAGAGAGAGAGAGAGAGAGACTTTGAAATACTTAGTTTTCTTGGATTGTTGAGAAAAGGTTCTTTGAAGTGCTGCGCGCTGGTTAAAGATCGATAATATAATTGACGAGTAATTTTACACTGGCGAGAATTTCAAAACTGGTCGCGAGAAACTGAAACGAAACCTTTCACATGACTTGAGACATTCTTCTTTGATTAATTTAATTTTTCTCCTCATTTTATATCAAAAGGAATTTTGCGTAGGCTCGCGAATGTATTTACTTCTTGACTGACCGGCTAATTTCTCTGAAACCAAGGTTTTCATTGGTCTAAAAACAATTTCACATTGGCTCGCTAATTCCTTTCCTCCCTCTTCTCAGCTCCGATCAATTTCTGTGAAGGCAAGGTTTTTATTGGTTGAAAGAAAATTTCATATGAGCTCGCAAATTTCTTTCCCTCTTCTTCCTTAGTTCACCCAAAACTGAAGGGATTGAGTGGAGTTATTATTATTTCGCCCTCACTACAGACATGCATGTCTGCTGATCGCATTTTATTACATATCATCCGTTAATTGTCTGGTTCCTTAGGGACGGCCACAGATATCACTGTTGTTTCAGCGTACTTTTTCGTGAAGAAATCATAAACTTTGCTTAAGCTAAATATTGGCTTGTTAACCATTGCACGAGAATATGTTTCCAAAGCAAATCTAGCAGAAGAGCAAAAACTGTTTATAGCATAATGGGAGAGATACGTGAAAGATTTATTCTCGTATTTAATTTCCCCCATTATGGGCATTATTTTATTTTATAACTTATAAAGTTGCTTGAAAAATGGCAGGAGAATGTGGAAGAAAATGTGTTTTGACAAACAGTAAATGGCTTTTTACGCGTTGATGCTAATTATACGTTATTTTGATGCATGGAAGAAAGATTTATTCTCCCATTTTAATTTCCCCCATTATGAGCATTATTATATCCATGATATAATAACACCGTATTTCACGGACGTAATGGAATGGCGGAAAGGAAAAAGAATGATGAACATGCTTTGTTCTCAGAGAAACTTTATACCACTAAGACACAAAACTATATATGGGTCTCGTGATCTATGGGACTAATCTCCACCATAGGGAGATAATTGCCTTCTGTATCCCCACAATAGCAACTAATGTTTATGATTCTCATCTGAGAATTAACAAGATTAATGAGATAATTCTCATCTGAGAATTAACACGATTCCTTTGAAGCAAAGTTGCTGAACTCGCGGCGGAATTTTTGTCCTGCCCGCTAACAAGGCCAGCTTGAAATGATTCGATGTCTCAATAATTTTCATGTAAAAATATATCCATATTGTTTCATTTTTCATCATATTAGATTGTTGTTTTGTCCTTAATTCCTTTTACAGTATTAATGAAATCCGAAATATAAAGTGATCTCTATTTGCTTGCATACAAAAATATGTAAGAACATATATCCTAAAAAGAATTACGTACAAAATAACGGGGATGTAAAATGCAGAAACTACGACCCACGAATTGCAAATTGCTGAAGCGAAAAGTGGTTGCGTAAAGATGAACAAGGGGAAATAACTTATTCTAGCTATAATTCTTAAAGGGGAATAACTTTTGCTAACTTTATATATAATTCTTGTTGAGGCTTGTTGAATTAACTTAATGAGTGCAGCAATAATTTTTTTAAAAATTAAGTTTGTCCAATTATGAAAAGATAATTGCGAATAATCGGCAAGAAGTGTCAAGCTGCCGATGTTATATGAGTTTTCCTTCTACATGTATACCTTAATGAGGGCTAAAGATTCAACAATTCCTTGGAGCTTACCGTTCCTCTGGACATCAACCCATATATTTCTAAATCTCTGTACCTGTGCTAAATGGCCCTTAATTTCATGAAAGTGTTCACCCGTACTTTGCTTGGTCTTGTTTTTAATCCCACTGAGTGTCTAACCACCCCCTCACCAGAAAAGACCGGTGGAGGAACTTGGCAATAATCCGACTATGCAGCTGATAGTTCTGGGTTACATGGTACCAGTAATACTCATATAGTGGCCTGATTATACATACATACATACATGTGAGAAAATTTTATTTATAACTATCACACAAGAAGAGGTGAAAAAAATAATACACACATACATACGGTGTGTCATAGCTCTTTAGGTAGAGCCGCGGTGCTTTTGTTATTTTGCAATCGACGTCCGTTTATGCAGTTGGTTTCATTTCAGATTGTTGCTTCTCTTTGACTGGCTTGCGTCCAAAGCAAGCGAACCCACTATGCCCTGTTATTCACTATAACTAGGGTAAGAAGAGAGGCCTTTTCCAATGCTATTTGTACGAAATAAATGTACCGAACTCTGTTAGAACTTGAAATATCTTCGATGATTTCATTTTTTACGCCGGTAATCATTACACTACCCACAAACAATTATAACAATAGATTATAATGAAAGGTAATGTAAAGGATAGAAATTTCATTCTTACCGTAGATCTTAACAACCTTTGGTTGGTTTTTTTTTTGCTTTTTTTTTTTTTGCTTTTTTCTTTTTTTTTACTTATTAATTCAGGAATTTTCCCCTTTTCAATTAAAGGAAATACTTTACATCTTTTTACTGGTACCAATAAACGATTGCATTTTAAAACCATTAAGTTGTAAAGATATAACCGGAACCTTCTCTCACTCTCCTGACGACTGGAAAAATCACTGAACGTTGTGTTTCGATTTTCGTTTGTGATTTTAGGTGTACAACAAAAACTGGGAACGCAAAAGCACAAAAGGTGAAATAAAGCTATGGTGAGAAATGAAAACACGAATACTGTTGCAATATATTTATCCACGGTTTCACTTGACTCGGTTCAAGGGTAAGTAGATGACACTCGGAGAGTGAAAAACCCCAACTGCCCTCTACGAATCTCTGACTGCATTTATCGCTACATCTCGTCGGACGACCCGTCACCCACTAACGGTCTGACTTCTTTCCGACCGCCGCATCGTCACACTTTACGGACCTCTCGTAACTGACTCAACCATAACAATTATCTTCCCTACGACCAGAATTCTTTAAATTCCGGCAAAGTTGCGCTTGATCCCGTAAGTTTTCATTTCTTTCTTTATTTGTTTTACATTTTCTAAATACTTGTAGACAAAGTGTGACCGATCTGAAGATCATACTTTTAGATTTTACATAAAATAGCAGACCTTTCAGTCCTAAATAAAATTAATCAGGTTTCACTTGACTTCTTGTGTATTTTAATCCAGTTCAAGAAGGAACCCATTGTGTAACGAAGTAAGACTTAAGAATGATTTTGAGAATTAACAGAGAGTAACTGAAATTGCAAAGACGAGAAAATACTGTACTTATTTTTAAGTAACTATGAAAGTTTAAAATAATCGACACAAACCAAGCTAAAAGTAGACAATTCAAAATTAATAGTATAATTTTAACTCCATATGTGGTCAGCTATGCCTGATTTTTCTATTTCCCCTTGTGTTACTGCTTGTAATATTCTTGCAGTCTTAACTTCACGGGGGTGGCCTGTTTCTCCTTTGTAATTCTTACCACAGCTGCATGGGATGGCGTACACACAGTCCTTAGTCATGTTCTACTCTACGGTGGAGGGGTCTTACTCGGAAGAGGTGTCTGCAAAGTGTTGAACCACTTCTGAAGATTGTCCTGATGTTATATGGATTACAGATCCTTTGTATTTTCCCGATAATCCCTTCACATATACTAGGCAGATTGAAGCTGTTTTCTGAATGCTGTTATCCTCCTGTACCCTTCTATCCCAGTTTGTTGGAGCTGCTACCATGTACCCAGGGTAGTTGTTACGTTGTAGGGTACTGCTTATACTGACCATTTCTAGTTCGTAGGTTTCTGGGTCGCCACTTATGACTTATGCTTGTGCTCGATGTTGTAAGCAGCGAACGATCCCTTTCTTTACACTGTATGGGTGGTGGGAGTTGAAGTTGAGGCATTGTCCAGTGAATATTGGCTTACGGTATACGGATGTCTTGAACCCCTGCTCTATTCGATATATTAGTACATCCAAGAAGACGAGTTTGTTGTTGCTTTCTCGCTCCATTGTGAAATATATCGATGATCTTATTAAGTTCACATGGTCCAGTAGTAGCTGTACGTCTTCTTGGTGTGACCACAGTAGGAAGGTGTCATCTACGTATCTCAGCTATAGGGTTGGCTTTAGTGGTGTTGATTCTAATGACATTTCCTCAAAGTATTCCGTATATAGGTTCGCCATTGCTGGTGATAATGGCGAGCCCATTGCTAAGCCCTCATCCTGTCGATATATGTCTGATCCCATTTCGAAGTATGTCGTTTGCGTACAGAAAGTCAGTATCTCCATCAGGTTATCTATTGGTATACTGGTCCGTTCTCCTAGGAAGGAGTCCTCGGCAAGTCCGTCCTTGACTACCGAGTGTGCCTAATCTGTGGGCACCTTGGTTAACGAACTCACCACATCCAGGCTCACCATCTGGTTGGATTGGATGGGAGCATCTTTGATTATTTCCACGAAGTGGGTGGGGTTCTGAACATATGATGGTGACTTTCCGATTAATGGGTCGATTATATCTACTAGGAAGCGACTCAGATGGTGACGCACAGAGCCTTGGCATCTAACAATCGACCTGAGCGGAATACCGTCTTTGTGAATCTTTGGGAGACCATATATGTGAGGTAGCTTAGTATACCGCTATGACAACTGCCTGTATTTCTTAGGAGCGAAGTGGTCCTTGTTCCTGATTAGAATTTGTGACAGTTTCTGTTCTGTTTTCATTGTAGGGCACATGGCCCAGTGGATAAAGACGTTGGTTAGATCCAGTGACTAGACCCAAAGAGTTGTGAGTTTGATACCGGGCCACATCAGTTGTGAACCAAAACTTGGAGAGTTGAGCTAAAGGGAAATAATTGAGACATCCAGAGGAGGCATGGCACATGGAACTAGAACAATCTACCCCGGTGAACGAAATAAAGGGTTCGGTTCGAAATTCCAATTACTTGAAGAAGGCCTGAGCGTACAACGGCCAAAGCGTTGTAAATATGGCAATGAAGATGAGGATAACATTCCGATTAATGTAAATAATACAAGTGATCATAATACCTCATCTCAGCGATATAGACAGATCTTTCAATTCGTTAATTCTCAGAAGTTTCTATTTTCTTGTCCACTCGTTCATGTGCTTCTCAAAATAACTGCTAGTCTAAGTGATGTGTAGTGGGCATTATTCATTTAGAGTTCTTAAAACGCAATGAAACATTAAATGCACATTTATACGTCCAGCAGCTGCAACATGTTCATAAATATTCAGAGATGAAGTATTATGTACACTATTTACATTATTCGGACTATTGTCCTCATCTTTGTCGCCATATCTATTACAACATTTCGGCCGTTGTACGCTCCGGTCGAAACGTTGTAATAAATATGGCGACAAAGATGAAGACAATAGTCCGAATAATGTAAATAAAACCTGCAGAGTTTTACTTAAAAGGTATCGAAGTGCTGCCTGATAAGTGACAATAAATCATGACAAAATAATGTTGAATTTATAATTGAATATTTTTTTTCAGAATAAAATTGATAAACAAAAATGGAAATTAGTTATGACTTAAACTAATAATACTTTTGCTAAGTAGGAATTGACAATGGAACGGTGAGTTTCAAATGTGCAAACAACACTATTCTGTACCTACGAAATAAAAATCTGTTCAGAGTTGATAGTCGACAAAATTTACATTATGGAGGTTATAAAATAGATTCTCGGCAGTTGCTTTGAAGTTAGAATCAAACATATAGGAAAAAATATGCTTCTTTATTCGCAACTGTTTTCCAAATTAATCTTAAGAAAAAAATATCAAAATGGCTGACACTTCCTTTCTTCCTGTTATGAATTCCGCGCCTAAATCATTAGCGAGATAACTCCTACTTTTGCGTCTCCAGAAGTTTTATTTCGCCTTTCTTTCCCAGTATTTGGTAATCAAATATTATTCAACATTTCCACCTGTTTATTTTCCTGACCCAAATTAGTCACACACTCTTTTGCCCAATAAGCTTTCATTCTTCCTATCGGGATAGCGTATTTTGGCGGTCAGTGTAAGAAAATTTTCTTAGAAATTTTTTGTAGTACAAATTTTCTTCACGCGTTTTTCTTAATATATCAGAATATTTTTCTTTACTACAGTCTAATAATAATAATAATAATAAACCCATTACTCTAATAGTCACCGCTTCGACACATTTTCCCCTATTAAGGCTACTAAAATTAAGGGTATTTTCTCTGTCTGTGACTCGTGTCTTTTCTACAAATATTTTCATGTCAATTGCTCTAATGAGCTTTTTTTCCCTGGTGCCCCGTCTACATGAATGTAAGCGTGCTACTAGATTGGCAATTAGGTCCCACCGTTTTAATTTTGAAATAGGTAAATTCAACCGCCGCTTCTATCCCAACAGTTTCTTTTCTCGCACTTTTCACCTATGCAACTCCCTTCCGTTTACTTGCTTCCTTGATAATAAAAATCTTCAAAAAATTCAATGCAACGTCAATCGCCATCTTCTGTCTTCTTGAACCCTGTCCATTTTTTGTCATTTCCTCAATCTTATCTATTCTCAGTCTTCTCTTTTACATTCATTCACTGTAACCACCTGCGTACTAGTAGCATTACCGCCTTTCTTGTGGTGAAATGAGTTTTAAAAATAATAATAATAAAACTAGTCCGGTATTTTTCAAAGTGGGATCTGCCTTGTACGTCACGCAACTGAATTGCGAAATTAAGGGGGAATAACCACGTAAAATAAGAACTTCGTTTTTGTCGCTTCTGTACTTACTTTCCGAGCGAGCACGCAAAGTTCAGTACATCATTATAGATCCTCATGTAAATAATCCCTTTAAATTCTTGCGAGATTAAAAAATAACAACGTGGACATCTACCGTTTCTTCACAGATAAAAGAAAAATATCTCAGAGCGTTAATGAAAAAATCACAATACTTACGTAGACGCTACACCTTCTTATATTTGGTGATAACGGCGACGAAGGCTTATTGATGCAATACCGTATTCTTCTTCTTCTTCTTCTTCTTCTTCTTCTTCTATGTGCGCGTTCCTTTAGGATTTGGGCGATCATGGCTCTCTACAATTTCCTGTCTTTTGTAGCTCTTAGTAAAGTTTTTTTTTTTTTGCTATCTCTTCTAATCCCTGCTCTGCCAATCATTTATACAAACTCTTTGGGTAGGTTATTTGCTGCTTTCCGCTATCTTCAGTATGGCCTGTGAGTGTCAAATTCTCCGAGCCTTCTTTCCTCATTGTGTGTCCTAGAAATTTCAATTGCCTCTTTCTGATTCTAAGGATAAGTGTTCTTTTTGTTTCCCTTTACCCTAAATCTTCGTCATTACTACCAACGGAGATTCAGCCAGCCCTAGCTACCTTAGAAGAAACTTCCCAAGAGATAGATCGGCTGCTGACGTGGCCAACTTAAAGTCCAGATGGACGTTATCAGCATCCAGAGTTCGGAACACAATAAACAATCGTTTGGGTAATCAACGGGGGTTACAGGCTGGATGGGATGGGTTGATAAAAAGGCTAGATAATCTTATTTTTTGACACTCAACTAGAGACAAGAGGAGCTTCTCCTCCAGTAGGCCGAGAAAAAGAAGCACTGACAACTGGTTACATGCATAACGACGGTGAATTGTGTCACCTGCTCTTTATGTCTGATCGTAATATGTGTATCTAATTTTTGGTGGACAGACCAAATATTAATGTCACCAGGGCAATCAATTTAAAAAGACCTCAAAGGTTAACTGACAAGTGATCAATAAGTTCACTACGGAAACTTAATATATGACCATCGTATTGAGTTTAAGTTTACGTCGTGACTTTATATATTTTTAAATTATTGCGGTCGTTGGGGGCGCCATATCTGATACACAAATGCCATCTTTTGAACATAAATTTTGGTTTGAAAGATAATGGCCAAAAACTAATCCGAATTTTAATAAAATTAATTTACGTATATAAATAAACTTTTTAGGCATTGGCATGTGTTTTCGTCACTCATCAAACCGCCAATGTATACGAAAATTTAAACAACAAATTTAAAATTCTCTTTAAAATCCAATATTTGGCCGAAAGTTGTGTTTCGAAGTCTCTTAGTAAATTTAAGTATTAATTAACTGGAGTTTCTAAAAGTAATGCCTAACTTTTACTTGATACAGAATTAAAATAACATTTTTTTTGTGCAAGTAGCTTATGAGGTCAAAGGGCGAAATAAAAAATAAAAAAAAACTGTAATTCGACCCCTGTCCTAAAAAGCGCGTAAATGTAAAAATAAACCTAAAGAAATACGGTAAACCAGCTGAGCAATAATAAAAAAAATTTATTTATGCTTACAGATCGCGACATCTATTAGGGAGATGTGATTAAATAAACTTTAATGTTTAAAAAAATATTCAGTATTATTATTGTTTATAACATAACACAAATAGCTATATTGTGGAAAAGGGATTTTTCGACAATATACGCATTTTTACGTATTTATGGTTATTTTTTTAAACTTTTATCAAAATCGACATTCTTGTACATGTAGTTATGGATAATATTATACATTAATTACTAATTTTTTTAAATTAATAACTATTTGTGCTCAGTTGTTGACATTAATTGCTATCTGCTGATGTGTTAAAATTTTGGAATAATGCAATAATAAAAAATTAAATTTCATCTCTGTGATGTCTCGATAAATTTCCTTTAACATTATATAACCAACAGTTTACTAATGTACATTTTTTGCTTTATATACTTTTATTAGACAAAGTAGAAAAAACAAATTTGAAAGCATTAAGGCGCTATTAAAACGAAAATATAACGTAAATGTAATTTGCGTTAGATTAATGTGAAAAGAAAAAAATTATTCTAAAAGAAAATTTTAAAATAATTACAGTATATAAAGTATTCTTTTATGAGAATGAAATATTTTCGTCGTCATTCTAAAATTTTTCTTAGTGTGAGCGGATCAAACTATGCAGGAAAAATAAGAAAAAAGATTGGTTTTGAAAATAATAAAAACTTAAAAGAACAATTTACGTTTAATTACTGAAGTAAATATATTGGTACTTCTTGTATCTGTTAATAAATACTGGAAAACAGAGACATGAGAAAAAACAAAAATTAAAAAAAACACGCGTACCGATGGATCGATAAAAGCGCTTTCAAAACAAAATCTAACTGAACGGGAAATATGAAATTAGATTAATATCATAATACTCTTCGGATATTGAATAGTAGTCAGTCATAGCAAAATATCAGAATTATTTCCTTTTTGTACATCCATAGCAAAAATAATTTACCAGTTGCTAAAAGGAAAAAATAGAATACTTTTAGAAAAGGGTTACACTTGAAAATGGCATTAAACATTACATTTTGGAAATCTTCAAACGTGTCTTTATGAGATAATAAAAACTCTTGTGACGAACAGCAACGGGATGAATTTCAAAAATAATTTTTTAACTAGATATTAAGTGGAGTTTTTTTTTTTTTAATTTCTGTCCAATCTGAAAAAAATCACGTTTTATTAAACTATGCAAGCACCAATTGTCAAAAAATCATTTTTTGAGTTTCATTGAATTAATTTTCCGTCAGCCGAATACATAAAAGATATATCAGAATTTCAAGCGAATAACACCATGAAAAAAATTGCTGATGGTCATTTTTTAGACGCCTCCATCATGAATGTCCTTAGATATAAAGATATCTTACAGATATTTTTAAAAAAAGCTCTGACATAATTCTTTCAGGGATATTTCATAAAATTAAGTTCATGTTATCCCAAGCAGCCAATTTTTCTCAAAATGTCCCGAGCAAAGAGCTATATTTGACAGTAGTTGTGTATTACATGACTCACCACAGCTGATTCTAAAAATGACATTGTACTTAGCGTCTTTCAGAAAAGCAAGATCCATTGGTGGATTGACCCGAGATCTCCTAGCCAAGTAGTCACCAATTGCAGATGCGTGCTTCTACTGATATTAGCGGATGAAGACACCTGGTTGATATAGGATATATACACGTGGGGAAAACCGCATGGCAGGTCGATATTATATAAATACCCACCCCAAATGAGTCTCTTGTGCATCCTGGCGAGATGTAGAATCGACATTCAGAGAAGCCCCCTCTCCGCAAAACATCGCATCCACTGACCGACAGCATTTGACGAGGTCTTGAGTTGAATAAAATGTATTGTTACATATGCGAGATTAAGTCTGCTTTTCTCATTAGTAATATACGACGAACACGTTCTTCTTTTATGTGCCGTGTCCCTTCAGGATGTAGGCGATCACGGCCCTTTTTCCTGTCTCTTGTAGCTTTTAATGTTTTGTTTTTTTTTTGTTATTTCTCCCAAACCTTGTTCTACCATCCATTTGCTTAAACTCATCAAGTATCTTACTCTTACTTTCCTCTGTTCCTCTTTCCCTTAATCTGTCCCGTGAGTATCAAGTTTTCCAAGTTCTCCTTCCTCATTCCGTTCCCCAGAAACATTAAATGTCTTTTCCTGATGTTAAGTATGTTTCCTTTTTGTTTCCATTCTCTCCAAAACCTCTTCGTTCCTATGTTCGATCAATGGCATCCTCAGCATCTTTCTGTTGCTTCATGCCTCTTCTTCCTCTTTGGGGAGATTGTTCAGCATTCACTGAATGACTGATATCACGTAACAGTTCAGTACTCTTTTTTCTGTTTCTAACGAAATTTTCCTATCTATTAATACTCTACTTAGCTTTTGGAATGTATCTTTGGCGATTCCACTACGTCTTCTGATTTCAGTTTAATAAAGGTATAAATAATATATTCCCAGGATATTAATACTTTTTTGTACAACCGCTTTAGTTTCCTTTTTTCACCATACGATCAGTTTTAGACCCACTGGAGTGACAGGGTGAAATCGATTTCTATTTTTACCTCAGATTAGTTAATTTGCAGTGGTTTGCAGTAATATGAAAAATATTGCTTCATCCGTGATTGCATCATATTTTCATCACGTTACTCCAAGGAAGCGTACGAAAATTGTAACGACGCAGGAACAAACTGGCAAGCCTTACCAGTGAGCAAATCAAAGTACTATAGACTGGTCGAAAATTCTCCTGATTTAAATCCAATCGAGAATCTGTGGTCAATCTGCAAGGAACAACTTCGTGGAATGGACATACGAAGTACTAAGATGTGTAATGGGCCATATTTCATTGGAAAAATACGAGAAAAAAGTAAATAATAACGGAATTATTTGTTTTGTTTCAATTAATTTGCCCAAGGGTGTAGAATATGAGAGATTTGCAAAAGAACAAGAAAAAGGCCAACAGCTGCAAAAGTTTCAGAACAATCTCTTGCCGTCGTTACATTTACAAACATTCGTAATCTTAACACTAACATTGAAATAGTGTGCGATATCAGCACTGTTTGTTTTCGTTACTTCATTCCCGGATTCTTTATGTAACCTTTTTATATCTACCTTGCATACTCTGCCGCAGCCCGTTCGTTGTTGCAATCTTGCATACAGTCCGAGCAAAACAGACCTACGTTCTTACACAGTTTCAAACGAACGCCTTGCACATGTACATAACAATATTATTGGACCTGTTCCACTCTGTGATAGAAACAGCTATCCATTCACCCCTTGGTGTGAGTCATTTCTCGTGTTAAATATCACCGCGTACGACACAGTAAAAGCTTTTAGTTCATATTAGCTATCTCGTTTTAGCGTCGCTAATATCATTACTATTGACACGAATAACCAGTTTCAGTCAAAGTTATTTCGACAGCTAACGAAACATTTCGGCTTCAAAGGAGTTTGTACTGCAGCATATCATTCAGAGGCGATTCTGTCCAACCCTTCTTTTGTAAGTATTTTATAACTGAATGTTACCAGCCTTTGATGCATATATATATATGTGTGTGTGTGTGTGTGTGTGTGTGTGTGTGTGTGTGAGTCCAAATGAGAGAAAGAACAGACGGAGTAAAATTCCACTGTTCGTAGCATTTACTTTTTAACAAAGTGCTCAATACAAAATAGAGCAATATATTATGATTTTTATTATAAAAGATTATAATAAAAACATGTTGAAATCGCTACACAAAATCTTTCATGTTTCAATATTATGATTGCACTTCTTCAAGCGCTGGTATGTAAATTACAATCGCCTGAAGAAGTACATTGAGAAACTTATTTTCCTGAAAATTGTTTTAATAAAAAAAATTATAAATTTCAACCGAAAATAGTACTGGCTGTTCGGTCAATGAATGACAAATGTTCCCTTATAAGGATACTGCTAATATTACTATAACTATTAGAGATGAGGAGAACAGATACTACACTTTGTTCTCAGTCCGATGTCCAAGGAGTAAAGAAAAGCGTGACTCAAGTAGCACTGATTGCTTGGCCAATGAATGACAAATGTTTCCTTATCAGGACACATCTAACATTACCATAACTATTTCCATGACGCTGAGCGCAGTGAAATTAAAACTTCCAAATAAATAAATTAAAGCAAAAACATTTTTTTATGGGAAAGAAAAATATTCCCTGTTTTATTTTAATCTTCTTCAGTTGTTTTCCTGAATAATTGATAAAATACTGGATGGAAAGAAAAAAAGGCACATTGCTCCGTTTATTTCCGCAAAAATAGAGAAGAAATTCCGTTTTTAGTGTTTATTGACTTTTTTGTTTTACTTCGTTTATTTAATATTATTATTTTTTTGTTTGTTTTGTTTTTTGGCATATATTTTGTTTACGCCTCTCACTTCCTCTTAGTTATACAGTTGATTCCGGTTAAATCGGCCTTACCAAGAACGATCGCTTACTAGGACCAATTGTGCAACAACAGAATCGAATGTATTTAATATTTTGTCCTTATGACGCAATTCCGTATAGGTATATATAGCTTATATACCTTCTTTTTTTTATTCCGATGTTATTAGTTTAAATGAAATCCACTGAATAATTTTTTTAAAAATCTTACTCAAAAAATTCCAACTTTTGTTTCGACATGTCCAAATTTAATACTTCCGGTTTT
The DNA here is from genome assembly GCA_903632075.3 of Acanthosepion pharaonis. Lineage (NCBI taxonomy): Eukaryota > Metazoa > Mollusca > Cephalopoda > Sepiida > Sepiidae > Acanthosepion > Acanthosepion pharaonis. The sequence continues at coordinate 689,434 of CAHIKZ030003536.1, forward strand.
TTGTTTGTATTTTTATGTCGGCCATGATGTATCTATGCATGTAGAAGATATTGTAACTACACTGTAAAAGACTGATCAAAGTAGGTTTGGGGCAGGAAAGGTTTTGATGCTATAGACCGCTAGTTCAATAACCAGTATCATTACCAGATGAGCCTCAGCATTCATCCCATTAGCAGCAGTAATGTGATTATATTGAAAGTGACGGGAAGGTGAGAGCAGGGGTGTAGCGCAAATAATATAAAGTACCAATTATAGCAAGCAAGGAAAAGAAGAGAATATAATCGACTATTTTGTGTACGTGGAGATAGTGTTTCGAGTCTCTCAGATAAAAAAACCAGCTTTTTTTGTTTTCTGTCAATTGGCTTGCGTTTGAAATGGCTTTATTAAGGAAGTCTAGAGGTGCAATAAGCACTTAGGCAAGAATCAAATTCTTTGACGTGTTTTGTATTTTTCCCATTCAGATAATTGTTTCTTATGAACTTTTTAGGTATCAACAACTCACACTATATGAGTCGCTTAGGTTTCATTTCATATATTTTATTTCCAGAGCAACTTAGACAAGTCAGGTGGGATGGACAAGTAAATGGATCGATGGATCGATGGGTATATGGACGGATAGATAGATAGATAGATAGATAGATAGATAGATAGATAGATAGATAGATAGATAGATAGATAGATTATAAAGAAATATAGGTTATAAAGAAAGAAAGAAAAGATGGATAGATTATAAAGAAAGAAAAATAGATTAGCTAGCTAGATAGATAGATAGATAGATTATAAAGAAAGCAAGATTATAAATAAATAAATATAGCTAGATAGATTGTAAAGAAAGAAAGATATATAGATTATAAAGATAGATTATAAAGAAAGAAGATTAGATAGATAGATAGATAGATAGATAGATAGATAGATAGATAGATTGATAGATAGATAGATAGATAGATAGATAGGATGAGACTTGGATAGATTTTTAGCAAGCTTACTCCTTTGGTTTCCTTTATTTCTTTCTCTGTCTTGATTGCAAATTGTAAAAGATGCAGGATCCAGCGGCAAAGTGCGTTGGGTAGGAAAAAGGCTAGGAGAAAGAGGGATAACGAGTAATGCTGACTGGTTTACTACACCAGTATACCTTTCTCCACCTTCACTACCTTATCTAGAAGGACTGCTAGAAGACAGCCAACGAATGGCCCCACCCAGTAGACCAAAATATGTTCCCATATTTCTGTTCCTTTGCAGCCCAACATGTGACCAGTTGCCATGGCCGGGTTAAAGTACATACCAGTCAAGCTAACACCTGCAAATAGAAGACAAAATTAATTTTAAAAAGATTAATTATATTAAGTGAAATATGTAAAAAAAATACGAACGAAGCAAATATGACTTATTTTAAATGAAAGTTATGGGTATATAATTTTTGTTCATAATTTTTTGTAGCTTGAAAAAGAGATGATAAATTCACTATCAGGTATTATATATCTTCTTAAGTGGTCAGCTTTTAGAATAAGGATTATCAAAGAGGATCTTTGATAAATTTTAAAATATTAAATCCTAAAACAAAATTATAAATAAAAACGAAGTAAAATGGTTTAAAAGTAGACGTTATCTCACAAAAATAAAACGCGGGACAAATAATTCCAACCTTTAGGGCATTTACAGTGCGTCCACATCACAACCGAATGTGACACAAGGTCAAGATTTAAAATGGGTTTACCGCAATACCATAGTAAAATTGTCAACGCTAAAGTTACATCGGTTAACTGCAAGCAGTAAAGAAAGTCTTTCCGCTTGCACAGAGACGGCTAATGTCTAGAAATAAGAGATTCAAAAAATTCTTAAGGGAAAAGACTAACGTGCCACACTTAGAATAATAAAATCTGTCGGATGAGACAGCGTTGGTATAGACAAGATTATCAAAGAGGTTTTGGCTAATCGCTTAAGCTTTTGAGCCCTGACCACCGTTTTACTGGTGGTAGAGAAAAATGGCGTAATGCCCAGTCACCGGTTGAACAGTGGTAGAGAAAAATGATGTAATGCCCAGCCACCGGTTGAAAGGTTGGTAAACGCTTGTAACTATTTTTATATCTACCGTGAAACATTACATACCAATTATTTGCGAATTTTGACTCAGGAGTTCAGGCAGAAGGGTTAAAATTGTTCAGGGACACAGAGCTTAAAGGGTTAATCTAAAATACTCTGCGATTGCGTCAACGTTGTTGTTTGATGTGATTGGCTATTTCTGACCCAAAGTGGGACATGTTATTTGATCTTCCATTCCAGTCGTTTTTAATCTAATGTGGGATCTTACATTCGAGTCTTTGGAGGTGCGTCCAGTTTTACACTTACACATAAGTGAATACATGACAGAATATTTATCGAAGAAAGGAACACGACCATTGCTGATGGACAAAAAAACATTCCTAGAGCCAAAGATTTGGCGCAAATTCACAGCAGGAAAACAAGATATGACAGTGTGCTGTTGAATAAATCTAAGACTGACATTGCCAAAGTAGAGTAAATTTAATTAAGCCGGATATTTAGATCTGAACCTTTTGTCAGTGGAAAAACGAACAACTTCTTTCTGATAAGTTTTTCCTCCTCGTCTGATGGATAAGCAATTATTAGCAAGGAAAAGACTTGATTAAAACCAATTCAGAAGAATGTTTACCTGGAGAAAAAGTAATAAATAAAAGAAATCTCTAAAAATCCATACTCATATACGTCTTAAATGAACATGTCATTAACAAAATAAAATCCAATTTTCTTTTTTATTGCCGAATATTTTCAACTTTGATTAGAGTCGAACAAAAAGCTGACCGCTTACGAGGATTTTTTTAAGCATTTCACCCCAAGCAAGGCGGGAGTGCCACTAGCACGCAAGGGGTTACAAAGAGTGAGAGCAAGAGTAAAGAGGGGTGCTTGAGGAAAGGATATAGAGAAGGTCGGGGATCAGGGTCAAGGCAACAGATGTCGATTGACATTACATTTGAATATTTGAAGATTATAGCTATCAGAAAAGCAAGTAGGAAGAAGAGAGTTCCACTGACGGGAAGAAGCTGTTGGAATAGAAGAGGCGGTAACATTTAACTGTTTCGACAGTGAAAGGATGGGACCAAGATTCCAACCTCGCTTAGATTCATGCATTTGGGGAACCAGTGAAAGTAGCTCGTCAGAACGTTTGCCATTAAAATATTTATAGAAAAGGCAGAGGGAAGCCACATCACGTCTGTGAGAATGTGACTGTAGACGAGATGCCAGATCAGGACCAATCACATTGCATATCCGTCTATTACACTACCTTTTTGACAGTTTATTCCAACATCTCCGCTTTTTAAAACTATATTTAAGCTCTGTAATGTTAAGAAAGTGTTTCTATTATCATACAATGCTTCGATTGGACCAGTTTATGCGTTTTTTGTTATCTTTATCCCAAACCTTTCGAGTGTTGCACCATCCAACTTCCTCGAGTGACTGCTACAACCGGTAGCCTTCCGTAGACAAGCATAGCTGAGGATATCAGAGGGGAGACCACTAACCAGGAAAGAATAGACATGAGATTTGTAGCTAAACGTTCCAATACGGACATTCTACTGATGAAAACCGTAACAGAATTGTTCAGTTTTTCTTGAAGTCGTGAGTTCAGTTCCTGGATAAGGTAGTGCAGGAATACAGATGCGTGAAGTGGCAAATCTGCTTCACAAGGAAAGATTAATGCTTACGAATTCTGAAATTATTAAAGAAGGAAATCTGACGTTAAATGTTAAGGCATGAGACTAACATGCCCTACTGAACGAAATGATGGACTTCGTTTAGCGTCACTTCGGAAGGACACCGTGCATGGAAAGTAAAGGCAACATATCCCAGTGGTTGAAATAAATGATTACGTTCGACATTCCTTCCGAAGGATACTGGACTTGGAAACTAAAGGCATTAGACCAACATGCCCTACTTGATGAAATGAAAGGTCACGTTCGACATTACCTATGAAGAAACCGAATTTAGAACGTACAAGAATGGGACCAACATACACCAATGAAATTCTCTTCTTTTTTTTTTATTTCCGAAAGGCTGTAGATTGCGATAAACATTTAAACCAACTCAAAGAATCCAGCGATTGAAATGCTGTGCAAAAATAGACGAGGAACTATATTAAAAAAATATTTTAGTATTTAATTTTTAATGACACGAGATTTTTTAAAAAATTGCTTTCTCTATTTTCTCCATTTTAATCCAAATAAATTCAACTCCGAAACCTCTTATTGTTAAGTCCGGGATAGAATGGTTGACTGGAATAAAATGGTAGGTTGGATAATTCCTTCAAAATTAATTTGTTTTCGGATAGTGGGATAAACATACGGATAAGAAAAATACTTTGAAAATAAAATGAACTGGGAGTCTGGAATAACAGTGGGTAGAGTGAAGATAAATCAAAATTTAAATGCCGGGTCAGGTGCGTCTATTTTGGATGTGAGGATATATGTAAGGTGTTCGAAAAGTCGGGGATTAATAAATGATTTTATCTTGACTAGCCAAACTATTGAACAAATCTTACAGTTTTAATTCGTTATTACGAAAGTCTTACATCATCAAAATCTAATTCAGTTATTCAAATATCGGCTTAGAGATTTCCGATTCTTTGAATAACTTGTAAATCTTTCTATATTTTAACAAATCTTCTTACCTGCTACGATCATAGCTCCTCCATTTGCTGCTTTTATTAATTCATCGACGAAAGAATTCCTGGATAAGGACTGTTTACCCATCCACGTGTCTATGAGGGCTGCTCCCATCTCCACCACAAAACCCAGAAAAATGGTCACTGCTAAATCGGTTTGGCAACTTGATTCGAAGAATCGTTCCCTGTGATCGTACACCATATCCAACGACCAAACTAACTGAGCCAGGCGATAAGATGCTAAACCTCCAAGAGCTTGAATAGCGATTTTGATAATAGCAACGTCGAACGTTATTTCCCGCTTTGAAAATTCGTCTAGGGCTTTGATTGGGTTTTCGGATGCTCCATCGAAGGTCCTGTTCGAAATAAGTATTTCAAGGACAATAGCCACAAAGAAACCACCATAACCGTAGTGCTTCAAAATATTGTTGTTTTCAAAGAAATAGGAACACGCTTCCATAGTGGCAATGAACTCCAAAAAGAAAACCTGGAGACTCCCCGGTAAAATCGTTTTGCTTATCTTTCGTAAAAGATAACCTAGCGAGATTACAATCACCAAAAAGAGAATGCTGGCAATATATGGTTCTAAATATTCATCTTCTGGCAGCGATTTTCCCGCCATCATCTGGTAGACCTGCCGGTAGTTCATTGTCTGTTCATCAAATTAAGTTGACATTTTGAAAAAAGAAAAAAAAAAAAAAAGAAATATCCGTTAGTCATGATTCTGGAAAAATGTTATATGCAATTTACAATTCATTAAAAATCTTTGTTTTTCATTTTATGATTATCTAATTGTGTTATCGTCTGCATGTATGAAAAAAAGAACCGTCAATAAGCACTGTTATTGTTTCATTTTATAATAACATTTCAAATGTTTTGCCTTTGCTTTACTCGAAAATAATTATCATTGTTTATAATTATTTCTATATATTGATTAATTTTCAGAAAAGGAATGATACTGTAAAAGTTTTTAATTTAAAGAAAGCGAAAAAAAAAACGAGAAAGTTTTCGATCTATATTTATGGATAATATAAAATGTGCAGACCATCAACTCCGGGCAAAATAGAGGGTGTCCATAAAGTTCGTGTGCACTTTAAAAAATTTATAACTTTATTTGTATTTGCGATAAAAATTATCTGTAAAAAGGATTGGAAAGAAGTAAATCTATGTTTTTTAAGGTTTTATTGAAATTTTATTTAAGTTTCCACATGTCCTCCATCATTAGCAATACAAAGGGTAATACGATTTTGCAGTTCACGGAAAACATTTGCCAACTGATTTACAGTAATGCCTGAAATCACATTAGCTATTTTAGCTATACTTAAAACTAGGTACATTAAACTTTATAACATTTTTTACAGATTATTTCTATCGCAAATACAAATAAAGTTATAAATTTTTAAAGTGCACACGAACTTTATGGACAGCCTGTATTTAATGTTATTTTTTAAGAACATATCTGAGAATAAATTAGTCATTATTCCATTTGTAGGTTACTAACTGACTCTTAAAAGGGGACTGAGATCAGCACATGTTTAATAAGCGCATTCGGGACTTGAAGAATTCGATTCGGAATTGTTTTTTTTTAATATTCACTTGGATCATCTTTTACAAGATTAACCTTGATTCTATTTTGTCTATGAAAAATAAAAGACATTCACAGCGATAATGATAGAAATAAATGTTCCAGAAACAGCGTTGATATAAACAAATGTAAATAATAAGAAAGATGATTTATTCTATATTTTTAAATCCTTAAACGGCGGGAAAATGCTGCATGAATTTACACATCAAAATAGTAAAAAACGAGAAAATTCATTTTAATTCATTTCGTGTAGCCTGATGCTTATTTTCGATTTGCTTATATAAAACTACAGGAATTATATTTTAGATCCTTTAGATTATAAGAATAAAGAAGATAAAAATCAAATGTTATGCTGATGATCTTATTAGAAATACAACATTTAATTAAAGCAATAAAAGCAGACATGATGAAATAAGACAGAAAGGGGAGGTAATTATGATAATCGTCACGAGATTTAAGAGAGAGAGAGAAAGGAGAGAAAAATCATGATGAACTAATCCTGATTTTCTCTCTTTCCTCCTTTCTTTCTTGTTCTTAGTTTCGAATTGCCAACTACCGTAGCTGTTCCCCCCACCCTCTTTTTGTCCCTTTTTTATTTATTGCCTTAATTAAATGTTAGCTTCCTAAATTGAATATTTTCTAACAGTATCATACTATCTGAAGCATTCCTTGTAAAATGGAATTGTGCATTCCTTGCAGTAAGTTGTCATAATTTTCTATTCGACAATATTCATATAAACATAACACTGTCTTTGGTTTGTTTTTTTTTTCCAGCTTTATTTTCAGGCAAATAACAAGAAATGAATGAATGTTATTAAACAGGAAACTCGGGAATTCTTGAATTGCCAATTAATCATTTAATCTTCAATCCTGAATGAATGAGGCCCGTGTCGTTAGGAAAAGTTTAAATCATCAATTAATGATATCCGTTGATATCCAACGAAGCATCAATTGACGATGGCCGCCGTTTAAGGGTTGAAGCAGTGAACTAAGTAAAATTCTTTTAAAAGCGTTGAACGAGCATTAACAGAACGAAAACCACTGTTCCAGGTTTAATCATTTGTAGGCAAAATATGAAGCTTCACTTAGCGTTGCATCGGTTTGCAGAAAAGCTTAAGAATCTCCAAGTGTAGATTCGAGCCGCCAGACGCATGCGCCACAAATACAAACGTAAAGCTACCGGGTAAAAATGAGTTTTGATAGCAACAGAGAGAGGAAAATAATGAATTGATGGCGACGAAAGACTCGACTCATACGTACGTATCTGATTTTATCTCTAACTATATCTCAGAGATGAGCTGTTATAACTATTTACACTATTTATATTGTTCGGACTATTGTCCTCATCTTTACTGTCATATTCACGACATTTCGGCCGTTGTACGCTTCGGCCTTCTTCAGGTGATATACGTTGGAATTTCGAACTGAACCCTTTATTTCGTCCACCGGGGAAGATTGTTCTAGTTCCACGTGCCGTGCCTTTTCTGGATATCTCAGTTTCAGTCATTTCCCTTTAATAACTCAACTCGCCAAGCTTTTGTTCACCTCTGCTGTGGCCAGGTATTGAACTCAAAACTCTCCGGGTCAACTCACTGGATTACTTCAACCAATGCTTTTATTTACTGGGCCATGGTGGACGAAATAAAAGACTCGGTTCGAAATTCCAGCGTATATCACCAGAAGAAAGCCGGAGCGTACAACGACTGAAACGTCGTGAATATGTCAGTAAAGATGAAAACAATAGTTTGAACAATGTATCATATTTTCCGGCTTACAAGGTGCACATTTTTTCCTAAAAAATACCCTGAAAAATACGTGTGCGACTTCCTAGACGAATGTAAGGCAACGCCCAGGCTCAAGTAAGTTTGGACGTTCACCTAACTGACTTGACTGATAGGGACTTGTATTTATATGTTGAGTCATTACACTATAATGTTAGCTATCTATCTAATTCAGCCTTTTATATGATGTAACCTCTATTTAGCTGTATTTTTAAGACTATAAACCTTCCTGGAGTCGAGCCACAAGCTTAAACATGCTCTGTTTAGTAACAGCGGTGGGAGCCTTTCAGCTCTTGACTAGTATGTCATTGCCATACAAACAAAAATCGGACGAGTGATTAATGTAAACAATACGTTGCGCCAGTGTGTGAGGGACAAATGGTGAATGTGTTGTTGCATGAGAATGACTTTTTGTTTTCTTAGAATTTTTTTCCAATATTAGGGTGCGTCTTCCAACCCGCAGCATCTTGTAAACCGGAAAATGCGGTAAATAATGTCAATAGCATCTGATTTTGTTTCACAAACAACATAATGTATTTTATAAGCATCATGTAAATGACACCTTACACGTTAGAGAGAAAAAAACGAAAATTTTCAATTGGCCTTTTTTAATTCTAAGTATAAGTGCCATTTTTATTTCCATTTTCTTTCAATGCTTATATGTTCAGGCCATGGCATTCTCAGCATCTTTTTGTAAAACCAAATTTCTGCTGCTTCAAGTCTCCTTTTCATCTGTGACACCCACATCAGATTTCGGTATCGCATTTTCCGTCCTCTGTTAAAAAAAACTTCATAGATATTTTCAGTTTTTTGTTTGCTTGATTTTGATGTCTCCAATTCATAGTTTTCAGCTTGTGTTGTTCGTCTTGATGACAACCATACACTCTGTCTTACAATTGATGATTAGTCCTTTCTTCGCGCTTTCAAGTAGGAAAAACTTAGATTCTCTTCAACTTTCAAAATGTTTTAAATGAAAATGAAAAAGTAGTGTACCTTTTCTATATACTAGAAGCGGAAAGAAAACAAGAAATCTTGATCACTGTCTGGTGGAATTTCCAAGAAGTAGTGAATTTCGAGTTTGTTCCATACGGTCGCGCAATCAACGCCAAACTTCATTGCCAGCAGCGAGACTGCGTGTACGACAAACAAAAGAAGGAGTATCCTGCTTTGATGAATCGAGGTCAGGCTTTGTTTCATCAAGGCAGTGCAAAGGCCAAACATTGCCAGGTTGACTAAGGAGACATTCAAACATATGGACGGTGTTGAGATTCTTCTACATCCACCATTTTGTTCTGATGCTTCTCCGAGTGACTATGACCGACTCAGCTCAATGGCGCACTTCCACCGCGACCAGCGATTCAACACTTTTGATGAATCGAAGGAAACTTGTTTACAATTCTTTTGATTCAAAGACAGCGAACTGGTATCTAGGGCAGATTCGGATGCTGGTTGATCGCTGGCAGAAGATCGCCGAGAATGATGGACTTTATTTTGAAAAATTAATGTTGATGTTGCTCCATAAAATTTTGTTGTTATCTTTCCGCTTCCTAAGTGAAACAGGACTTCCCGGCCAACCTAATATATATATAGTGAAAAAAAATAATATATATTTTAAATTAGGATCAATGGAACCGTTCAGGTAATTTTAATTAGCCACCACACTAAAATGTGGGCGTCTTGGCGTGGGATCAACGAGCTACTCTGGTTGACCGTTAGTGCTGGATTCGATCCTCACTAGGTGCCGTATACTTGTGATCTTGGGCCAAAACAAAGCTGAATTAGCAAAGAGAACGTTACAAAAACATAGATTCATTGTCATCTTTTTAAAAGAGTCGCTCTTTTAGCACCACTTGACTGTTCATTTTTATACACAGATTTTCACTTACCATTTAACTAAACCTTTTTTTTTATAAATCTCAGCAGCTTGTTTGGAGAAAATGGGGAGGACCGCAACCACACCAATTGATGATGGTTAAACGATGAGTGATTTTTTTTATAGAGCCAGGCGCTGATGACTTAAATTAATATTGAAATCTAACAAATGGTTTGGTTTGTTTTGTTTTACGGTATAGCAACCACTGGTTTTACGGCATATCAACCTCAGTGGTTTTACGGCATATCAACCTCAGTGGTTTTACGGCATATCGTCCTTAGTGGTTTTTACGGCATATCAACCTCAGTGCCGAGATTTTTAGGATAAGTTCATATGAATAGAATATTCTTTGTAAGAAATCAGTTTGTAGATCAGGTTTGACTGACGCATTTTTATAAAGAGGGTTTTTGTCACGAGTCAAATCTATTGCTGGTAATATTTTTTCCCCAAAATGTATTGCTGGTATTTTTACTATAAAAATGTATTTTTATACTTCCATAGTGTTTTGACTCCAGTTTGGCGTTTAACTATTTGTTTGCCCATACCCTAACAGGTACTAACACCCCGGATCAGGGTGAACCTGGGTACAACAGCAATTGAGAGGTGGTTCCACGCTCTTCAAAACCTCCTGATCAGAGGCCTTGCTACTGGATGTATTTCATCATAATACCCAGGAAGATAAATATTAATAGTAATTAGTTAAAAAGCGATGATTTGTTGGTGAAACGTGGGAATCATTGTTTATTGAGAACTGCTTGATCCGAACAAAACTATCACTAGCGCGGTGTGCTGCATGTAGTTTTAATGTAAAATTGATGCAATTGCTGAAAATCATCGACATTTGCAAACAATCTAGCTGTGGTACAAAATTACCAAGCAATAAAATATACGCAGGCGGTTACATGAGAATTGTGAAGTCTTGCTGCAATTGACCGACTTGGCGGTTTTCAATTATTAAAATTTCTGTTTCTGTAAAAAATTCCTAAAAGGTTAGAGTTTCTAAAATGACGATACCAAAATGACAACAGAAAGCTTCTTTGATTGGAAACTGACGTCATTGTATCAGAAAGGAATCTATGGTTTAACTGCATGTTGGCAAATAAATAAAATGTTAATTATATTGAAATTTTGTAGTAATTTCTTAAAATTAGAAATAAGAAAAATAACTGAAGAAAATATTCAGAAACTTTTTTACAAATCGAATTATTCCGTTTAAAATTATAAGACTGTGGAATACTTCGAAATTGTTTGAGAAATATTGAATAAAAGTAATTGAAATATTCGCAATGTTTTCACCAACTTTTTTGCTTTAAGTATCAAAGTGTGAAAGTCTTTGAATTTTTCTTCTGGATTGGTTAAAAAAGATGCAAACTGGTTATAATTAATTATTTAATTTTCTTTCTTATTTTTTCTTTTCTTTTAGTGGCGGGAAAGATATTTAACAAATCCAAAAACTACAAACATCTACAAACAATCTACATTGATTTATACTTTTTAGGTTAATTGAATATCGTAAAAATAGGGTTATCATAAAAAGAGAGCAAGGAAGAGGAGGAAAGAAAGAGATTTGTCGGCTTATAAGACGTACATCACAGAAAATAAAAATACAGTGGTGACTAAAAGCCTTTGATCACCATTATTAGAAACTACTTTATTCCAACAGTTATCCACATCTTGGTTCTTTATACTAACGATGTTTCTGCCGTTGTATCTGTCTTCAGGTACCTGTTAAATGAGTTAGTAACCTTCCCAGAAATTTCATACCAAACCCTTTATTCAGTCAGCGGAAGTATATTGTTCTCATCTCGTTGACCATGCTAGGGGAGATAACCCGTAGTAGGCAATTCTGTCCGGTTAATTACGCCTCGTGTTGTTGCTTGGCTTCTTCATCCATTTTACACTACCCGACTCAAAGCCTGGACCCACGACACCCAGATAACCAAATATGCATAACCAGTGCATTTATCTTCTAGAATATTGCCTTGTAGAAATGAGAACAATCTATCATCGTAAATTGAATAAAGGGTTCGGTTAAAAATTCCCAGATGTTCACTACGGCAAGCACCTGATGAAGACCAGAAAGAACAATGACTGAAAGGTTTTGTCGATAACAATCAAGGTGAAGAGACTAGTGTGAGTAAGTGTATCATAATAACAATAATAATAATTCATCATCTAAAAATTTAAGTAAAAATTGCGTTTTATAAGACACAAAATACATCAATTAAAATTTAATTTTCGACTAGACTATCGATATATTTAAATAATTACAACATAACTGCGAAATCTACCAAGTGGGATAAGTTTAAATGTTTGAAATTGAATCTAACTAGTGAACAACTATGAAACAGGCTCTGACATTTACAAGAGCCAGATGAGACCAAAAATGGAATACTGCAGATGTAACTTGACTGGAGCTGACCCAGTCCTCACTTTTCAGTCTTGATATTTACAAGCGTCTACGCGGCCCTGTGGATAATGAATTATCTTCCACACAATCCATTTCCCACAGACGAAACACCGTAATCCTGTTGCTATTATACCACTACTTCCATGGAAAATATTCAGACGTGCTACATCCCATAGTTACCAGTTCAGACCTTCACAGCTAAGACCTGCAATACCACGTATACTGTCAGGAACAATCACCATTCTTATCGTGTTCCATTTATAAGAAGGAAGTTTTATTCAGCTTCTTCCCAAGAACCGATACTTGGTGGATCAGACTCCCTTGGGGTTGCTTTCCCGGTCACTACAATCTTAACCACTTTATGTCTACGGTTAACCGTTATCTTTCCTACATATCCTCGTAAACTGCACTTCTCACTTCTCCCTTTTATGCTCATACAACAACCTCATTCAGTAACGCTCTACCTTGAGTGGCTCTTGGCCTTGTATTGTATGAAATAAATAAATAAAAAAGCTTCATAACAAAGATTATCATTTATGTCATTTTATTTTACATAAGAAATTATCATCTTAAAGTTCGGGCTAGGAAACTCATTTTAGTTGGAAGAAAGCCAAAGAATGCAAGAATCCAAATGCCGTGACTATAACAACCAAGACGAGGATACTAATCCAAGTACTAAAGCATATAATAAAGAATATAAAACTTTTTTAACTAAAAACAATAGAATAGAAGTAAAACTATTTCATTTCAGTTGACTGTGTGCTACAATTGCGCAAATAATGTGTGTGTGTGTGTGTGTGTGTGTGTGTGTAATCTGGTGACCTAGTTTCCACGCAGGTAAAACAGTATAAGACAAAAGGTAAAGGTTTTGACGTAATAAAGAAATAATTTGAGAATTGCTGCCGATAATCTGACGGATTAGCCTTTCATACAGACGTTACTAACAATTAAAGGATTATCAGCTTAGACGACGGAACGGAGGAGACGCCATGAGTTTCATAGTCATCGGAACAGAGTCTCTTCCAGGAAGAGAAAGGTTGAAGTGGGGTAAGAAAATAAGGAGAGAGGGCATAAAGAAAAGGAGAGTGGTTAGAAAGAAAGAAAGAAAGAAAGAAAGAAAGAAAGAAAGAAAGAAAGAAAAAAGAAAGAAAGAAAGAAAATACATAGAAAAATGTAAGGCAAGAAGAAAAACGAGAGAGCCGTAAGAAGGAAATGAGAGAAACCAAATAAGAATTATAAAGAGAGACCAGACAGAAAGAAAGGAGATAAAAGCAATAAGAAAGAAAGAAAGAAAGAAAGAAAGAAAGAAAGAAAGAGATAAAGAAAGAGAGAGAGAGAGAGAAAGAAAGAAGAGAGACAATTAAAAATAGGAAAGGAGAGAGACCAGATAGGAAGGTAAGAAGCGGATCAGGTAAAAAGGTAAAAAAAGGAACATGAAAACAAAATGAAAGGAAGAAGAATAACCAGAAAGAAAGGAGGAAAAGAAAGGTAAAATAATGAACCCAAAGAACGGAGAGATACCAAAAAAGAAGAAAGAAAGATAACAGAGAGAAAGAAAGAAAGAAACTAGAAAGAAAAAAAAAGGAGCGAGACCAGTAAGAAATAATGGCGATAAACTAGAAAAAGGTAAGAAAGAAATGAGTGAGGTCGGAATAAAAAGAAAGAGAAAGAGAAAGTAAGAAATGAAGAAGAATGGTCTGAAATAAAAGAGAGTGATTCGAAAGAAAGGGTAAGAGAAATTTTATGGAGAGTGAGACTGACCTGAAAAATAGGCGATTTGTTAAAATGAAAGGAAGGACAAAGTTGAAGAGAGATGAATTTATCAGGATATTATGACCTAGACAAACGACTACTGTTCTTGTAATCATTTCACCCTAAACAAGGCAAAGAAAATCATTATAGAGAACCGGAATTAAGAAGACAGAAGATAACAATTGACATTGCATTTAAATTTTTGAAGATCAAAGTTGGCTGGAAAGCAAGAAACCGAAAGAGAGACCGTTAACATAGGACTTATGGTTCCATCTAGTCATTTTCAACTGTAAAATGAAGAGACGTTGCCGTCAATCTAGTAGTACTACGGCTGCAGTACATATGTTGTCTCTACAACCTTAATGGCTTAAGGCACACGTGACATGATATGACATATAATGGCTTACGTGACTCGCGACATGATGTGATATATATAAAATAAATATTAATATATGCATTTACAGATTATTCTCCAAGAAAGTGGACTAGTTTCTTTAAAAAAAAAAAAAAAAACTTTTATATGTCCTTTAATATTACGAAAAAATAGTTTCAATTGTGACTGAAATCGTTTTTCTTCTATATAATAAATACGAATGTCAGTGTGTCAATGCGTCACACTTTCTCAACTTTACTCCTAGAGGCCGTAGCCCAACATGTCATACCATTTTGGAATCGGGCCGACTCCGTGAGCAAATTAAAAACATTCTGGGTTGTATCTGAAAGCGCACTGTTTACATTATTGCAATTTTTTACGTAATTTTTTGCGACAAATTTTCTGTACAATAACAATTTTTATAGCTTGCAAATATAATGGGAATCGAAATTAATTGCAAAATCCAGCGAAAGTTAACCATGAAATAAAAATAATTGTTTGTACGGAAAGTAAGGACCTACGTACCTCATATTGTCTTTAAATTAAGTGGCGGCAGAAGAATTACCGTTGAACTTTTAAAAGGTAAACTTAAATATTAATGCAATACTTTAATGCAGCGATCAATATGGAGTTCTTCTGTAGTTTATTGTTGCATATAACATCTACTCCTCTCTGTCTATTGTGGTAAAGGCCCAATTAAGAGCCCTCCGCAGGAGCTAGCTTAAATTCTGCCTGACAGGGCGTCTTCTAAGCTCGTAGATTTATCAAATTTAACTGAAGTGAACCTTCAAATAAAAGATTGAATTGTTTCTTTGCAGCTGACTATTTTGTTCTAAGATAAAATTAACTTCAATATATCATTTATCACAACATTGAAATCTGAAAAAAAAAAGGATAATTTAAATTAAAAGTTAATCATAACAACAAAACATTGCAATCACTGCAAAGTCAAACACGAATTTGCTATAAAAAGGATATATTCACCATTTCTAGAGCAATTACTCTACTAGAAAAATGTAATTATGGTTGCAGCAAGAAAAAGAAAGAAATTGGAAGAAGCAGACGATAGAGAAAATTGTAGAAAGAACAATAAAAGCATTCAGAAATGAAAGTTTCAGCAAACGCACAAGAATAAAGATTCCAACATGCAAATTTCATGCTCGTTCGGCCTATGAAACTGGCAGGAGTACTGCAAAGTCTAAAACTCCAAGAGGAAGAAGGTGATTCACAGGCAGTGATAAGAAATGCCGCACACTGGCCAAACACTAAGATAATTTCAGAGGGAACTATAACCTCTATTCCAATCATGTTGAGAACAGTGAATGGGGCCTCCACTTCAGTTGCTGCTGTCTCGCTGGCGGCTTCCACAACGGACTTGGCGGTGGTTTCCACGATAGATTCAGTGGCTGCCTCTGCTGCAGCCTCTACCACGGCCTCGCTAACAAGCGCTGCTGATGCCGCTGTCTCTTCTATTGCTTTTGCAGCTGATTCAGCCACAGATTCTGATGCTACTTGGGCGACTGTTTCAGCCAAAGATTCCCTGGCCGTTTCCACCAAAGACTCTGAAGCTGCATCAGCTATCGACCCGGTCGCAGCGTCGACAAGAGATTCGCTGACGACCCCGGCGGCCGCTTCAATAACAGTCTCGGTAGCTGCCTCCACCACGGTTTCCGCCACAGCATCGGTCGCTGCCCCAGCTGCCGCCTCTACTACAGATTCTGCACCGACAACGGTGTCGAAAACTCTCTTTGCAATGATCTTGACTCCCTTCCGACAAGTACGTCGCACGACATGAACAACTTCCTCTGTCATTGTTACTTTGATGATGATGGCGACAACCTGATTGTCTTTCTTTTTCTTGATCTGCTTTCACTGCCGATCTGAAATATAGGATACCAGTTCAACTTGACCAATTGTCGAAGTGAAACCGAAAAGAACAATGAAACATTGCTTGGATAGGAAATAAAACTAAATAAAAAAAAGGAGATACCATCCACGTTGAATATTTAAATCTTTACCAATTGGAATCTAACCAATAACAAAATCGATTCACCAATTTTGTCTATTTATGAGTAGATGTATCATTGAATTATATTAAGCCAACATGTTGAGGTACTCTCCTCCGACTGTAGAATGCAGAATGTAAAAAACCTTTTAAGACATGCTAAAGGAAATCCTCCAAAAAGTCGAATACCTTTTTGTTAGATTCATATCGCAATTATTTTTGTAATTCGCAAAGAAATCATTGCGTGATAGATTTAAATCACTTAATATTGATTTATTTTTACGGCTTTTCAACCATTTTTGGTTTATTCAAAGCCGAACAATATCTTGGATTATAAGAATAACTCTTTTCTTTTGCCACTTAATATAGCATAAAAATATTTGGGGGAGGAATAACAACTATTTATCCAAAGAAGGATTCAAAATTTCCCAAGTATATTCGCGCGTTAGTAAATGTAATGAATTTGACTTGAACTCGAATCTCTGATTTCTCATCCCGAGTCGTTATCCATTACGCTACTGGTACGCTTAATAGCAATGATACATAAACTCATGAATATAACAGCTTACATAAGAGATAAGATGTAATACCTTTCCGTTGTTTAAGGATTTTTAAGAAGTTCTAATGAAGGTGATAGGTTTGACGCCTGCAATAATATGTCGTGTATAAAGGGAAGAAATATTGGAGGAATATTACGATAAAAAAACAACATTGAGAATGTTAGTCCGATAGAGTTTGAGTGGAACATTAAACAAAAAAAAGATCAGAAAACATACACTCAACTTGCAATTAAACATCAAATGCGTTCAACAAGTACAAAATCCACATCAGATCAGACTTAACGAAAGGAAACAATGGAAAAAAATATATATATATATATATATATATATATATATATATATAGTGTAAGCAATAGGAATTAGGATTACTCCATAATATTGATGATCATCATTTCACCTAATAAATTAAAACTAATTTACAAGAATTTTCAGATTCATCAGGTTAACAAGAAAAATAAAATTTGAAATGGCTTTTGATTTTTCTTGTTAACCTGATGTATTTGAAAATCCTTGTAATTTAATTTTAATTTACAATGTGAAATAATCATCATCAATTTTATGGAGTAATTCTAATTCTTATTGTTTTCAATTTATATGCCCTGTTTGAATAAAACATTGAGCTCTCTTTGTGAATCAGTTTTAATATTTTATTTTATATTATATTAATAGGATTCACTTGGAATATATATATATATCCATTTCTTAATATTGGTATTTTGTAATTACAATATTATTTATGAATTGACATGTCCCTTTAGGAATTGTGTTCCTGATCAAATCAAATTAATAAATAATTATATTGAATATACTATAGCATGCCCAACAAAAAGATTCACACTACATCTTTCTGACCATAGCTCAATTAGGTCTCATTTAAATACACACAACAGAGACCTATCAACACCACCACAACATATTTGTTGACAATACAAATATAATAGCCTCATCCACACGTCAAAAAAAGTTAAAAATAACGCCGATCAAAAATCGATAAATTCAGCTTTTTTACTCCGATTTCGTTTAAACTCAATATGTAGGTTACTTACATCATGACGATTTCAACGATACCTCATCTTTATTTCTACGCCACTGCGTTTAGCGAAAAACCAAAAAATCGATTTCAACACAAATTTTAAACTAAAAACTCCCTCAATTTTCAAGCAATCTAATATAAACTTCACTCAATTCTAACCAACAATAAGTTGATTATGTAAAAGTTATTTATCTTGATAATTAAGTCTACTTATATAGCGAAAACCCGCGTAAATGGCGATTTTTACTATTTTCTTTCTTATTTTTCGTTGATCTTTCAACCAATTTTCATGAAACTTAACAATTGCTTTATAAATATATCCTCTTTTATATCCCTGGTAGCACACTGAAAAATTGAATTTCAAAAACTCCAAAATAATTGTGGTCTGAAGTGGGTCTTCATGTTGCCTGTTTTCCCGCTTCATGTCCTCGGCTAACTTCAATCGAATACATACAGTCTACTTCTGTTATATCAGTAACTGCCTTAATCCAAAATGTTTTTTTAATGAAAGTACTTTAAAGTAAATGAAGAAGATAGACTCTGTTACATCTAAACATGATGCTGTTTTTACTCCATTCTAATTGAACGCGTTTTCTAATAGACCAGCTGGGTATGGCTGCTAGTATAATATAAAACGCCATGCTTAAACTATCAATGAGTTCGCGTGAAAAAGAATATGAAAAACTGGTTAGAGAGTCGGATAAGCATAGTACTATAATAACTTGAGAGCCATTCAAAAAAAAAGGCCTTTGTGAGCCAGATCTGACCTACGATCCGTAAGTTGTCTATTCATGATCTAATGTTGCATTGCTCACAAGTGCAATCTTTAGAAGACATTGGAGAGACACTTGTTAAAAGTATTCAAAACATTTCGTTCTGCTGTTCATATCTCGGGATATCTAATCTTTTTAAGTACAGCTCAGTTATTGGTAATCCTTTTTCCCCTGATTCTGTGCCTGTATTACCCAGCCAAGGACTGAACTCATAAGTTACAATGCCACCAAATGTGAATAATGTAGATATAAAAAAAAACAAAAAAAAAAAAACATATAACCTTTGAACGTTCTGAATAGATACCGTTCATGCATTCTCGTCAAATTCAAGTGAACACACCTTTCTGCCCGTAAACACATGACGTCTTTCGTTTTCGCAAAAACAGAGGAGCGGCCATTTTGGTATGGCCAATCACATCCTGTTTCCACACCAAATGACTTTTGAACTATGCTGGGGAAATAGTTTAGCAGCACCTTGGTGGAGATGCAGAAAAACAACTAGACTCTACTTCTCCAAATCTGACCAAAGGATCAAACATCAGAATGTTTTGATCCCTTCTTGATTAGGACGTCACTTTAGCAACCAATCGCAAGTGTCACCTAACAATATCTGAAACACGTATTTTCATTACTTTGAATCGAGAAAGATCGAGAAAACGTGGAAACTCTCTCTCTGTCTCTCTCTCTCTCTCTAAGATAGATAGATAGATAGATAGATAGATAGATAGATAGATAGATAGATAGATATGAACAAATTCAGATAGATAGATATAGACAGATGTTTCTAAGTAATTAATTGATTTTATATTTTAATCCGACATATTATTAATTCAAATTATATTTTTGTGAATACCCGCAGGAGAAACCATCGTATAATTCGGCGCCCTTCAATTACTCGGCTACGAAGATCTTCACAATCAAGCAAAATTCTATTTGCCTTTAAAAAATTTTTTAAAAATTCATAAATTCTCTAGAAATTGTTTTGTCTACGTTTCAGATACGAAACTGAGTAAATATGTCCTTTCGAGAAAATCTGAACGAGTGAATGTGCTTTAAACGCAAATAGATCCTTGTCTGATTGTGTACTCGGGCGATTAATATCACATGATACATATATACAAGTCAAGTGATCGGGCTAATATCTCATGACGTATGTATATACATATGTCATTATTTGATGCGCTTACTCAGATCGGAAATATTCAAAATTTTGAAATCCTCAAACTTTTATAAATATATAATTGAATATTGAAGTCAACACTCACTAGCGACAGACTGTTTCATGCTATACGCAATCGCCTGACAATTGCGTATAGCAATATATATATATATATATATATATATATATATATATATATATATATAGTCTATCCCTGATATTGAGCATAAATATATCCCATAATTTACCTCATAAATATAGCACACCTTAAAATTATATTTCTTCATATATAATATATATATATATATATATATATATATATATATATATATATATATATATATATATATTCGGTGTATTTGGGCAGCAATTATTTTAATTTGTGCACGTTTGATTAAAAACCATTAAAAGTTCTTTGTTGATTATTGTTTATTTACTTTTCATTATTTCTAATAATTTTTTTTTTGATTTCCGGTTGGTATTGGTAAATATCTGGATACTTTCAGTTAACATTACTAATTTTCAAAATCGTCTCTTGCTTCTTATGTTAACATTTCTTTTTATTTATCGTGTATCTCTTATCGGCTT
>CAHIKZ030003536.1:715000-840000 GCA_903632075.3 Acanthosepion pharaonis
TTTTCTGATGATCGCAAAAGCGTGAAACTCAGGGTTACAAACTCATATCCATACAACTGAATATGTTTGCTCTATCACAGATATTGAACACTTTTCACTAAGTACCGCGCATATATAATATATATAGAATTTATATATATACACGCACACACACACACATATATTGTATGTGTGTGTGCTTAATGGATTTATTTTTTAATCCGAATATCTCGGATTGAAAATAAAATCTTTGGAGAAATTGTTGGTCAGACGGGAAAGGAGCAGTGTACTTACTTCGTGTTGTTGAAATGCTTACGAAACAAAAGGCTTGTTATTTTTTGTACTAACCCTTTATAGTTACAGTGGTCACGTGACAGCGTCACCAAGTGATCCCTAAAGTTGTATAAAAGAAGAGGAAATCTCTCTCTTTTTTTTATTATTAAATTCACCTTCCATGTTATCAGACTGTTTTACGTCGCAGAAATGTGGCAATATATTTCGCAACTCAAAGTAAGTCCTACTGCTATTTTTTTTCCTCGACCTGACCAGTCCCAGTTCGTTTTGGGGCACTTTCTCGACAAATACATTAATTCTTACAAATTACTCTGTTTACTTTTCCGATACGAAACTGATTGGATATGCCTTTCGAGAAAATTTGAACGAGTGAAAGTGCTTTAAAGACAAAGTGAAACTCGCTTGACTGTGAAGGTCATTGTAACCAAGTGGTCAAAACACACTGGACCAATGGTCAGCCAGATGGACATGTTTTCTTTCCAAATGATGCAATAGTCTTCCAACTTGCTACTTCACCATCGTCCTTGATTAGTACATACGAAACTAACCTTAATAGTCATTTATTAAGTGTAATTTAATTTCGACAATCTTGAAGCACCTAGTGAGATTCGAACTCACTATTAATTAATTACGCAGACTAGCTTGTTAACCATTACACCACGAGCGAGCTTAATAAATATAAATTATATTAGATTTGGCAGATATTTTCGCAAATTTCTGATGAGAATAAATTCAGATTATTAAGTATGGAAGAGAACGGAATAAACTCTTCTTCTGTGTATCAATCGGTAGGAGAACGTCGTTAAAAAATTCTTCGACAGCCATTACAAAATTGATTTAAGAAGAACGAAAATAAAAGAGGTTTTTAGATAATCAGGTGTGTTTTGCCGTAAATCAAGAGCCAGGAAGCGAATACCGCCGAATATTGCAGGGTATTCGAGTCCCGCTGGTCGCCCGACACTTGTATTGTAATCTGATTAAATGTCATAAATTGATTTGCTACTTAAAATAAAAATCAACAACTGAACATGAAAGGGGAAAAGGATATCAGCTATGAAGGTCTGAACTGATGGCGATGAGCAGAGTATCTCGTCGCTTATTGTGGAAATAGCGATAGAGAAGCGAGAGGCTGGTGACGTTTCGGCTTTCTAGAGTGGAACATATTTCATTACCCACACGGTCGTGTAGAAGCTTTTGAAACTGGAGAGTGGGGACTGAGCGGCTACATCTCAGATCACTCATGGTAACGTGCCAGATTAATTAGTAAATACCTTTTGATAATCAGGTATCCGATTAACAAATTAAAGAGAAAGGCGACGTGAAAGGAATGTGATTATGCTGTTTATAAGCAAAATATTATGTTGTTTATAACCAAAATATTATATCGCTTATTATAAGCAAAATATTATGTCTTTTATAAGCAAAATATTATATCGTTTATAAGCAAAATATTGTCTTTTATAAGCAAAATATTATATCGCTTATAAGCAAAATATTATGTCTTTTATAAGCAAAATATTGTTATTTATAAGCAAAATATGTTGTTTATAAGCAAAATATGTTGTTTATTAGCAAAATACTGAACATTGAATTGGTTCGAACTTAATTTCCTGTTACAAAAATCGATTCGATAATTTGACAGTAAAACGAGTTAAGAAGAATAGGTAAATAAAAATACCTTTGAACTTTCTGGACGATATTATTAATGCAAGTCAAAATGGTAATTATATGTTCAAACCTTTGCCGACTGTTTAATCTTCTCGGCGGCAATGCAACAGTGTCGATTGATTGATTCTTGATCAACTGCTATTATAATAACACTGGTGCTTATGAAAATATTAAATCATTTACCAAGTTCTTTTGTAAATTGATTTTGTCTCGTTTTTAGCTCGTGAATTGCAGGTGACGTTGCCAGCACAGTAAAATACCTGGACGACGAAAATAGCAACTTTAAAAGACAGCAAACATTTTGCAACAAATCTTCGTGGAAATTGAAAAAAAAAATGAAATCAGACTCTAATATTAGACAGAGACACAGTGAAGGAAACATTTATTCCGGAACTTCCGCAATTCTATATTGAACAAATATTGAATATCGTCAGGATATTGGTTAGCTGGGTAATTTAGACATATATAGTTATTTAATATTGAATACGATTTTTTTAAAACTAAAATTCACCCAATTCAAGGCTCGAGAACCACACTATGTAGAGAGGTACTGCTAAAATGGCTATGATAAATGTGTTGTGATATAAGTGAAGGACGATGTGGTAGACATTTATGACAAGTAATATTTTTCTTTTCGGGAACTTCTCCCTCGGCAGATAATAACAAACTTTGAAAAGTCATTTTCCCCAAGGTTTTACTTTATATTCTCTTCACCATCTGACATCATAGCATGCTGGTGATGAGACTTTTTTGTAAAGATATTCATAACTGTAGTAGTACTAAATAAACACAAAAGACTTCGGTCGAGATTCGAACGCGGTTTGCTTATTTCATTGATCATTTGCACCCATAACTGAGCAGACGTATTTATATATATAAATATATATATATATATATATATATATATATATATATATATATATATATATATATATACATACATACATATATACATATATATATATATATATATATATATATATATATATATATATATATACGATGACGATCCGTTTAGGTGAAACCTAGGTAGGTTTGTCTGGCTCACTAGGTGTATCTAGGGTCTACTCTACGGTTGTATTGAGCTCTTTTGTTAGTTAGTTGTTACTCGTATCGGGTTTTTTTTCTTTGGGCTTCAGACCTGCATCTGTGCGATTTTTTGTCGGCAGACGTTCATGTTTGTAGCTCTTTCTTTTTTAAAACTTTTTTTCCCCTCGAGATTGATTTGATTAGCAAATAAAAAATTCGAGGGTTTTTCGAAACGAGTCTAGTTATCTATATATCTATATATATATATATATATATATATATATATATATATATATATATATATATTATAAATTAATTAAATTAAAATGTTTTTTCGCTACACAGTTCTAACCATGTTTCAAAAATGGAAGCTAAAAGCTTCGAATTTAATTTTGTAATTAAATTAAAGACATTAGTTCCATTTCATCCTCAAGCGAATTTTGGAGTAACTTATTTTTAAAATTACTGGGTTTTAAAGGCATTGCAAAAATTCATAATTCACGTTTCCAAGGATACAGAGAAATCCATTCATCCAGACAAGGGCCGGCTGCGTGTTCATTATCGCTGTATTTTGTTGTATCAGTTATTAGTTACGTTTGAAGAAGGGTTTTCGTTTAGGTAGGGGTAGGGATGTATTTTTCAACGAATTCTGACATCCGTTAAATGCATGTCGTCTGGATTTTTTAAAAATATTAACGCTCTGTAAATTTACATTGAGCACTATTTTGTAAAAATAAAAATATCTATAAGAACACGGGATTACTGTTCTTTCTTTATATATATATATATATATATATATATATATATATATATATATATGTCAGTTTGAAGATTGTGTCGTATAAAATCGCAAACTCGTCAGATTTTTCTTCTATCCTATAGTCAATACTAAAACACAAATTAATTTGAAAAAAACTTCCAAGACTTATCGAAAGAATAATCGCTACACTATTAAATTTAATATTGCTCAAGAAAATTGCATTGAGACTAACAAGCAAAAGCTATTATCTACAGCAAATAATTACATAAAATGCATAAGCAAATTACATTTAATTAATATAATAACTTCCCTCTTGATAAAATCTTAGTGCATTAGGCAGCAAATATAATTTATTTTAAACTTGTATTATTATATATGCATTAGTGTTCCAGACAATATATACACAACACGATACATTTTTTTTTCAGTTTTTAGATGCTATTTTCTCCTGATCACTGCGCATGCGTATTTCTGTTTTTGAAGGAATTCAATGGACACTCGCCTCGTATTAGTAGTGTAAATATTTTTAATTTTTAATAATGCCTGATACATTTTTAAATTAAAATTAAGCCTTGCACCAAATGTGTAATTATTTTAGAGCACGATAAGATATGAATAATACAATAATTTTAATTTCAATTAGGTCATATTTACAGCGTTAAAATATTATCCCAAGTCTCTAATCAAAGGTTGGTTCACGGTGTTTTTAAATGCGCATGTGCAATCAGGCAACAATTTGATAATTTCCCATAACAACATTACTAATTTGCAAACATTATAAAAATGAAATGTTCAATAAAATTAGGCCTTATGGCAGACGCATTAAATGTTGGTAACAATGAAAAATAAATTCAATATTTCAAAAGTAAGTCTCTCGTTGCTCTATCCTTATTCCCATGTAGACGAACTACATTCTTTAGTTCCACCAGTTCTAACCCTCATGGCTAAAACCCGCCATGCCACGCACATTGTAACGAACCACTCTCATTTCCTTTCTATTCAATTGGTCAGATGTAAGTCCCACTCGAATAGCTTCTTCCTGCGAAACCTTACTTTGGGGAACCGACTCCCAAGAGGATGCTTCCCCAATCACTAAAATCTAAACAAGTTCGAGTCTAGGGTTAATTGTTATCTTCCCAACCTATCCGCATAAACTGTGCCTCTTACTCTGTAACCTCTACATAGAGTGGCTCTCAGGTCTTGTACATCATTGTAAAAACAAGTTATATTTTAAACAGGAATAATCACTGATTTTACCAGTAACTGAAACATATCATTAAAAATGCTTACATGTTTTGCTTATATGGTTATATAGATGTATGACGATGTTCGTAATTGGATTATGTAACAATAATTTTAAAAAAATACCAAACTAAAATAAACTAAAGCCGGTATTTTTATAATAGAAAAAAATTTTTTTTCATATATATATATATATATATATATATATATATGAGCGTTAAAAGTGGATCAGCATACCTGTAATTCGTCAAGCAAATTAATGGGGAAAATATTAAAATAAAAAAAAACACACTAAAAAAGAAAGAAACAAACAAACAATATAAAAAGGTCAAAACAGATCAATATAGCAATTAAAATTTTCATGGAGAAAGCAGACGACAAGATATGGGAAAACACAACTGTAATTATTACCTCCACCTCATAACCGGCCATCTTCAGCACTGGATGATGTACATGTTTGTCTTGCAATAACTGAGATTTCACAATATGCGGTTCCTGTACATTTTGTACCACGGGTTCTGGTTTAGGTGTTGTTGGTATTGGACTTGGTCTTTCTGCCATGGTTACTTAGGGTAGATTCAGAGTATAATTATATATATATATATATATATATATATATATGTGCGTGTCGATGTCTGCTTTAATTGAAATGTTTCAGCGTATGTCGAGTCGGTGTTTGCTCAGGGACGTATCGAAAAACTCATCCGTTCTGTTCGCATTTATTCTTTGCTGGACTGTCCAAACACTGTATACTTTTCTCCCACTGACACGAATTTCCTTCAATTTGAAATCAAAAACTGAAGCTACACAATTAACAGCAAGGATGAATTGTGGGAGAGAAAAAGAAAGAAAGATATACAAACATGGCAGGAAAAAAAGAGAGAGACAGACAGATAGATAAGCGAAATGTGTTACAAAGAGATGAACTAATTAAATTAGAAGAGGAAAAGAGGTTTATATCAATCGACATAATTATAGGCATTGAAAGGTTACAGTTTTGCTTTTCTGTTTTTTAGAAAGCTGTCGCTGTTATCTGTAACAGTAAAACATAAATGAATGATCAGACGTAATATTTCGAATTAATTTGTAAATATAAAGAAATTAGTCACAAATTATAAAAGATCGATTTGGCCGTTCATATAAAAAGAACAAAACTCCCAAAGGAATGTTGTTGACGTATATTGTTCTATGAATTAATTTATGATCTTCAAAAGAAAGTTATTCAGGTTGTTATGTAACAATTTCACGTGACTCGGTTGCAGAAGATGGAAATCATTCGAAAATTTTATATTTAATTTAAGGATGTGTTCAAAATTACACTGACAAAAGATGCACACACAAAATGATATATACAAATGTATATGTACACACACACACACACATACATGGCTTTTTTATTTTTAATCCGACACAATTTTTTTAGTTCAGGCGTCATTTTTAGTGGACACCCGTATTTGAGTAGAACGTCCTGTTTTTTAAACAATATTTATTTCGTTTACCAGTTTGTGCATTCAAGAAAACTTATTAAAGGAAAGGAAATCCTGTTGGAGGGAGGATATATACAATAAACAACCCTAAAAAAATGGGTATTCAATAAAAAGAAATAACAATTTATATATATATATATATATATATATATATATATATATATATATATATATATATATATATATATATTTCGTCCGTATATTATTTTTATAGATACAATAAATGCTCTGTTTTTTTAAATAAACTGTATTAATTACATTTACTGTCCTGAATGTTCGAGAAATTTCGTAGAAAATATGCGTCTTCCGACAAGAATCGAATCTGTGTCTTATATGAACCGTCAATTAATCTGACGTGCTATACGACTCAGCTACAGAGAAGCGTCTGGTTAGCAAAGTCCAAATTACTGTTTATAGACAACAAATCTTCCACGATTTTTCCCGAACGATCATATCTGTTCAAGATACGTACCTTAACGTAAACATTGACAACATATGAAATGGATTAGTTCGCCAATTATTTAATATATTTTCTGTTTATACGTTATTTTAATTGATGCAGTTTATTTAAGTGAATGTTCTGTTTTTTAAATAAAAAGTATTAATAACATTTACCGGCTTGTATGTTCGAGAAATTTCGTAGAAAATATGTTCTCCAACAGATCTATTAAAATAACGTATAGACAGAAAATATATAAAGTAATTGTCGGACTTAAATCCATTTCATTATATATATATATATATATATATATGCGAAAGGCATATTTATATATATATATATATTGAATGATTGATTTGTTGGATTTTTTTTTACCGGTTACCAACCCCTTGTGGGTTATTTAAAGTCCCAAAATATTGTAAAAATAATTTTTCTTTACCAGTGAATAATCCATTAACATTTTTTTAGAAAAAATATTTATTCAGGTGCATGTCCTACTATTTAACCCATAGCTGGGAGGAGTTGAAGCAAAACCTTTCCAATGATATTTACGCGTAAGATATATATATATATATATATATATATATATATATATCCAAGTATAGAATTGGTGTACACGGAATAAATTCCAATAAAAAGAATACTATTCTTAAAAGAGTGCTCAATACAGAGTAGAGCAAATATAATTTATTCAAAAATTCTAACATACATAAGCATGTTATAAAATCACTACAAAAATAACTATTTTCTTTCAACACTTCTGGTGTCTTATCAAGTGATGGTGTTGAACGTAGAATAAAGGGTTTTAAAAGGTTCAAATTGACCAAACACCTCTCGATAGGGGAAACGATGTTACATAAGCTACAATGACCAATCAAAATACAAGACAACGAACCTTGGTTATAATGATAAACGCTTTAATGTTAGGGTTAGGCTAAAATTGAAATCTTTCTAACTAATTAATATTAAATTTTACTACAAAATTGAAAATTACCAATTTTAAATTTAATCTGTATTAAATTTAAAATATAAAATTATTTAAAGAAGAAACTAAGGAAATAATACATATATTTTGTTATTTTTTTTTTTTAATGGAACGGCCAAAAATTCAGTTAGAATAAATGTTAAAATCTAATGTTGTACTAAGCTTCGTTACAGCTTAAATACATTTGAAGTGATCACTTCTTTCCAATTAGAATGATTTCCATTTTAGTCTAACACTAACATTAAAGCATTAATTATTATAACCAAGGTTCGTTGTCAAGTTTTAGAATTCTCATATACTTGTATTTTGATTGCGTGGTATCCAATCTAGCAAGAATGCACTGAATTAAAAACCGTAGAGAAGCCAATAGGAAACCACTCCACTAACTTACTGCTGTAGCATAACTACGGACGATAATGGGTTATGTCCCCATTCATATAAATACAGTAGTAAATACTGTATGTTGGTCTGCAGTTGGAGATTTGTCTTCAACTGTGCTGTTCAAATTCTCTGCCTCCGGGCAGAGAGGATCCCCAGATGAGGCTATGTCGAAGGGCAGAGTCTCGTCTCGGGAAACAGCTACCCGACCCCGTTTTATACGGAGAATTTTTGGCCGAGCCTATGAGCTCGGATACCCCACATTAAATTCGGCTTTCTGCCATATATGACCGCGTGGGCGGTTAGTAGATAACCTGCAGTTGGAGATTCATTGTGAAATTCATTTGACTCACTTCTGGCAGTTGACTACTTTTTCTACGCACCGCTGGCGAATCTTTTTTCTTTTTTTTTTTTCATCCCATGCAAGGCGGGAGTACCACTAGGACGCAAGGGGTTACAGAAAGTGGGAACAAGAGTAAAGAGGCATGAAAGTGGAAAGGATAAAGGGAAAATAGATCAAGGCATCTGGAGATGTCGACTGACATTGCATTTGAATAGTTGGAAATTATATGAATTATTATCAAGGAAGCAAGAAAGGGAGTTCCACAGACGGGGAGTGCGAGACATGAAGCTATTGGAGCAGGAAAGACGGCTACATTTATCCGTTTCGACAGTGAAAGGGTAGGACTGAGATGCCGACCTAGTGGCGCGTTTAAACTCGTGCAGTTTGGGAACTAACGAAAATAGCTCATCGGAGTAGTTACCGTGAAAGTATTTGTAGGAAAGACAGAGGGAGGCGACGGCACGTCTGTGAGAGAGCGACTGTAAACGAGATGCCAGATCAGAGTAACCACATTGCATATCCGTCTCTGGATTTTGTCGAGGACCCTAAAATGAACAGCGGGGGCTCCAGACCATATATGACACTAATATTCCATGCAAGGGCAAATGGTTGATTTATAGATTTGAAGGATGGACTCAAGCAAGAAAAAATTTCTGGCGCGACACAGAGAACCAACTTTCCTTGCGGTAGATGAAGCTACTGATTAAATGTAATTGTTCCATCTCAGGTCAGCGGACAGTGTGAGACTAAGCAGTCGCAAAGAGGTGCTTTCATGGAGTTGAGCATCATACATTCTAATGGGGAGCAGTGAGGGTTCTCTGTGGTTGGTAATAGAGAGCAGTTTTGTTTTTGAGGCATTAAAGTTAACCAGTCATTTCCTGCCCCAGTCAACAACCAATTGGATGTCCTTTTCGTGACCAACGGCCAGGTTAGTTTTGTCAGCGATACCAGATTTGCTATTTAGGCAGAAGTAAATAGTGGTGTCGTCTGCATAGATACCTTCTTGGAAACTGATGACATCGGGAAGATCGTTAATTAAGATAAGGAACAGTGTAGGGCCCAGGGTAGAGCCTTAGGGAACACCTGCGTTTGTGAGAACGGAACTGGAGGAGAATCCGTTAAGGACGACTTTCATTACACCGTTTGACAGGAATGATTGTATTAAGTCAAATAATTGTCCTGAAATACCGTATCCCTGAAGCTTGCGAAGGAGACCGGCATGCCAAACTCTATCAAACGCTTTATAGATATTTAGAGCCACGGCACGAGCTTCTCCGTTATTGTGAAGTGCTTGGTAAACAAATTCAGTTATGTCCGTGAGCACATCAGCTGTAGAACGGGCAAAGCGGAAACAATATTGCTTGTCAGAGAGCAGATCATGGGATGTAAGGTGCTTAACCACTTCGGCGTTGATTAAAGCTTCGAAGACTTCCAACAGGATGGAAAGCAGAAGTCGTTGAAGAAGTAGTTGTATAGTTTGGAGAGGACAGGAGCCAGTACAGGAGCACATTTCATGAGTTGTTCTTGTCCTAAGTATTATCGTTCATTACCAACCTTCGATTGATTATTCTATTCAGTAACCTTCTCCAGGTTACAATACTTACCAAAGAAGTCGTGGTGATTCACAGATAATAATGAAATCGAATATATGAAGAATCATGATCGCCTATGTCTTGAAGACAAACAAAAATAAAATAATGGAGTCTTCAAATGTAGAAAAGTGAAGTATAATGTCATTTAAAGACAAAATAGTAACATTTTTCTGGGGACTTGTTTTGCGGCTGAGATACTAAAATATTATTAGTCAGGCTGCAAATACCTTAATTCGATAAGTATCAATTCAATAAAATAAAGAACTTATTCTTGGGTGCCAAATAAACCTCCCTCCCCGTTTGTTTTGTAATCTCCCCCATGCCTCGATGCTTATTTGAAACCCCATCCGTTTATGAAGTAAACGAGTCAAGAAGACGCGGAAAATTTCCTTATGGAAATATTTTCCAATTCATTGACGCATTTTAAAATATTTGGGGGGTGTTATTAGATATATATTATTTACTTGTTAACAGTTGATGGGTGGTGTTAATATGGCACCACTGAGTGAAGGACCCCTTCGACGCAGGTCACTGGCCAGGGCGGAAGGGTTCCTCAGATGAACTACAACGGCCAAATGGAAGAAATAGGCTGTGGTCTAACCTGGAGAGGGATCGGCTCCCCCAGGTCAAAACGCCCAAAGACACGCCACATGATGAGCACACCTTTCGCGAAGACCCAGGCTCTGGCACACAACAGATGAAGGAGAATGGTGGACAGCTCAGTACGTCTGCTTCAAAGGTTAAGGGCGAAAGAAGAAGACGAATATGTCTATATTTCTGATGTGTCAAGCATAATTATTGACAGAATAGGGAAGTTTGTTAAAAATCTTAGAAAACAAAACAAAAATGATACCCCTTGGCTTGAATGATTATTGGAACTTTAGCTCAAATGGATGTCATATATAGGAACTTTAGCTCAAATGGATGTCATATATAGGATCCATTGCTGGAAAATTAGTCTGTACCTTGTACTGCTCCAGAAAGTACCTGACAACTCTTATTATGCTCTATCTATGCAAAAGCCAGATCTAACCAAAGATAGACTACTGCTGCTATATCTGAATCTCTCACATGATGGCTCCAAGTTTCAATGCCCCGGTAAAACTGTTTCAGCTGGCGGGTTAAACTCGTGTGAGGGGGTAGTGTTAACACGGCATCACTGGTCGAAGGAACTCCTCGACGAAGGTCAGCGGCCAGGGCGGAAGGGTTCCTCAGATGAACTCCAACGGCCACGTGTTGGCGAACATGACGAGCCATCTAGTCGAACGACATTGGCTGAGGTCTAATCTGGAGAGGGATGGGATCCGTCGGATTAAAATCCCCAAGACACGCCACATGATGAGTACACCAAGAAACCTTTCGCGGAGACCCAGGCTCTGGCACACGACCGCGACAGATGGAGGAGAATGGTAAACATCTCAGCACGTCGGCGCCCGAACGATTCCTTCCGGGTTTAAGGGCGGAAGAAGAAAACGAATTGATGAACATTTATTTATATTGTACAACTAGCAAGACTTGATAGAAATATTTTCAATTTAAAGCGTTTTACTTAATGGTATTAATGGACGTTTATTTTATTTTTATTTTTTGAGGTATTGTAATAGCCTGAAAGACTGGCTTTTAATCATTTGTCATCGACCCCCTTTTTTATGTCATGGGTCCTTACCTATAACTATAGAATGCACTCTTCCTAACACTATGTATACTACACCTCTCAAGAGAGAGGGATGAATCGAGCCGAGCTTCTCGACTTGACGGTCGAACTTTCTGTCTCTGAGCAGAAAGGAACCCGGACGAGGTTCCGCCGAAGGGCAGAGTCTCGTTCGGGGAGAATGACCAGCCCGATCTCGTTTATACGGGTTATACGGGCATTTTTTGGCCGAGCCTACGGGCTCGGGAAACCCACGTAAAACTCGGCCTTGTGCCACATGCAACCCTCGTGGGGGGGGGGGGCTAGATACCGAATCGAGCCGAGCTTCTCGGCTTGACGGTCGAACTCTCTGCCTCTGTGCAGAGAGGAACCCGGACGAGGCTCCGCCGAAGGGCCGAGTCTCGTTCGGGGAGGTTGACCAAGCCGATCCCGTTTATACGGGTTCTACGGACATTTTTGGGCCGAGCCAACAGGCTCGGAAAACTCACGTAAAAATCGGCCTTGTGGCACATCTTTCCTTACAAGTAAATATCGAATCGAGTCGAGCCGATGGTAGTTCACTCCAAACCAGACTGACAGTCATACTAACACCTTCCACATCTTGTATTATTATTTCGTGTAATATACCTTCATTATTTATACTCTTGTGTTCTTGTTCTTCCTTGGTCTTAACCTGGACCATAACATTTTTAAAAAAGATCCTTCCTGCTTATCGGTTTTTCTGATACTCTCGTTTATTAACTCTCTGTGTTCGTCATTAAATTTCCTTTATTTCTTTTTCAAAGCCCCACTATACCACAATTCTTCCCTTTTTATTTAGGCTTATGGCTATATCACGTTGAAACACTAGTTCCTGTACAATCACCAAAGTTAACGAACGTCAATATATAGATGGGTGAGCGCTTGGAAATACCAGGTGCTGTAACCAAGGCTATAGGAACCAGTCTATTTAACCCATAGATGGGGGGAGATTCACCTGCGTACAAATACCCTTGAGAACGGCATGAATCCACCACTTCTCTCCCCTCAAGCTATGGATTAATTTTAAGACTTGTATCACTAAAATCATAAAATTGCGTGCAAAAGATTTCGGCATTAAATAACCCATAGTGATGTTGATATGCCGCTAAACAAAAATAGCCAACCAACCTTTTATTTGTTACCCGAGTGTCATGCATAAGACACAGAGCCAAGGAGATGAAAGTAAAATTCACATCGAGGTCAACTTCGAGCGAGAGAGATTTAACATTGAGTAACAATGAGGTAATACGTAAACAAACGCCGGGGAAGGTTTGCAAACGAGGTCACCTTCTGTTGTCAATGTTTTAGTGGTACGGTAAACATTGATTTTTATTTAGTGATGACATCCATCTTTAATTCGTTAGCTAAAATGTCAGGCGCTAACGGTCCTGTCATGCCGAAAATACCGCTTTGTTATTGATCCCCTAACATATCAGTCAAATTAGATGAGTTACTGTTTAGGGAGATCAGGTACTGTAAGTGCCCTGTAGCCTTGTATCAGACTAAGATTAATGAACGTAAGTCCGCTTGAACGCCGTTTCAAATCATTATATTATAATAAAAAAGAAATGATTCTCTGTCCGCCACGCAGTGTTTGCGTACGACTTTGCGTTTATAATGTATATGTCTGTGTTGTGCGTGAGTGACTTAAATGTGTTTGTGCCATTTAAGATACGTACACGCACAAACCATCATGCACAATTTGATTAAGTTTTTAAAAAGACATTGAAAAAAATAGATTTCTTTCCAACTCAGTCTGAACAATACCTACCCAAAGCTGAATGATAAAATTCATAAAATTAAAGACAATAAAAGGAAAAAATGTGATTTTTTTTAAACCCTAAAAAAGAGGTAATTATAAAATTTTATTTTAGACATTATTCGATAATAAAGAGAATTTTTTGAAGTTTTAAATATTTTAGAGATATCTTGAGGTTTGGCAGCTGCGCAGACTCAAATGCATACACCGTTTGAACGAAAGCAAAATGGACATCTGTGCTGCGAGGGTTAATTTCTATTACTTTCTGATAAAAAATGCTGGGGGACAGGAAAAGGGTCTAAACCGATATGTTGCAGCCCTTTTTATGACTCCGCATTTGTGGTGCCATGGATAACGCCTCAGAATGAAAATTTGAAGACCCGAGTTCAAGTTACATTCGGGTTCGTTACATTCACCCTTGGGAAAAATATGAATCCATCTCTACTTTGCCCCACCATCTATGGGTTGAATAGCAGAACAGATTGGGTTCTATAGCCTTAGTTGGCAACCAGTCTACCGCAGAAAGAAACAGTCACCTATTGCAGGAAAATCTTATGAATTTTCAGCCATGAATCAAAAGACGGTGGAAAGATTATACCATATGTTTTAGTGAATGTGTTGGAAGGTAAGGGCGAAGACATGGCATTTAACTAACCGACTGATTTAAAATGAATATATATTTTTAATAAATGTAATATTTTGATTTGATTAATTCGTTTTCTACGGCTTATCAACCCTTTGCATGTTATTTAAAGCCAGAAAATATTTTTTGATCGTATAACTTTTGGGGGAGATAATAATCGTTTAACGTTACTAATTAACTCATAGTTTGGGGAAGAAGAAGTGGATTTATACCTTTCCCAACGGAAATTGGATTTCGGTTCTCTGATTAACAATTCCGAACCATTATCCATAACACAACACGCACATATAAACCTACGGCACCGGGTTTTCTCAAGCGGTCTCCCATCTAAGTATTGACCAAACGCAACTTTGCTTAACTTCGATGATCGTACGGGAACCGATGTTTCAACGTGTTGTGACCGTGTTATATTTTAAATGGATAAAGCGATCCGTACCGAAGTAGTTATTTAATTTTTCTAAATGGATTTCTACACTGCTAATCAAACAACATTCCAGTCGATGCATTTTCTGATCCACCTGAGATGTATGTATGTTTGTAACCCGTTATTTTATTTTATTCACATATTTTTCTTACAATAATAAACAAATCTGGGTAGTTTGCTTCAGTGAAGAAGTGATAAACGTAAAAGAACAAAATAAATATATAGTCGCATATGAAAGTAGAATGTTCAAGACCCTTTTAAACCATTTTCAGAATGAAGCTGATCATGGCCCTCCACATCATTCTTTTCTTTATTATCTGTGATAATATCCCACTTGACTTTGCCTAAAAGAACCGGCAAAATTCGGCAAAGGCTCCTTAAGCCTATAAAAAGGCGTGCATTTATCTCCCTAGCCACTTTCTGCAGCTTTTCAACACTGGCTTTAAGATGTAGTAGTTCGTGCGAAAAGTTGCCCCCCACTGCGAAACGTTCATTTCATGGTTTTCTCTCTTGACTTTTGTACTGTCTCACACATTCTATTTTCACACGCACACACACACACACACACACACACAAACGCACACACACAAACGCACACACACAGAAACATACACAAACAATCATATTCTTATTACACAGGGTGTCCATAAAAATTGTGTGCACTTTAAAAAATTATAACTTTATTCGTATTTGCGATAGAAATAATTTGTAAAAAGGATTAGAAAGTGTTGATTCCTACATCATTGTTACTAAATATTTATCCAATCAAAATTAAATTAAAAATCCGGTAGTAATTATAAATAAAAAATCTGCTATGAATAATAAAAATTATATTAAAACTCTGTTATTAATTATGCAATTTAAATTAAAAATCTGCTATGAATAATAAAAATTAAATTAAAAATACGGTATTAATTATAAAAATTAAATTAAAAATCTGCTATTAATAATAAAAAATTAAATTAAAAATACGGTATTAATTATAAAAAATTAAATTAAAAATCTGCTATTAATAATAAAAATTAAATTAAAAATACGGTATTAATTATAAAAATTAAATTAAAATCAGCTATTAATAATAAAAAAATTAAATTAAAAACCCGGTATTAATTATAAAAATAAAAATAGAAATAGAATAATAAAAATTATATTAAAACTGTTATTAATTATGCAATTTAAATTAAAAATCTGCTATTAATAATAAGAATTAAATTAAAAATACGGTATTAATTATAAAAATTAAATTAAAAATACGGTATTAATTATAAAATTAAATTAAAAATCAGCTATTAATAATAAAAAATTAAATTAAAAATACGGTATTAATTATAAAAAGAAAAATAGAAATCTGCTATGAATAATAAAAATTATATTAAACTCCGTTATTAATTATGCAATTTAAATTAAAAATCTGCTATTAATAATAAAAAATTAAATTAAAATTCTGGTATTAATTATTGTCTTATAAACAATTCGGTACTAATTATATGTCCCCAAAATTAGGGTGGTGGGCTTTTATGGGCTAACAAAACTTAGGTATGCTTAGCCCACAGACACATCAATGTGACACCCAGTAAGACTCAAATTCACTCCACTCTGTAAAACTAGCTTGCTAACGATTACTACTCGACAGTTTCTCACCTACTCATTTATTCTATACATTGTGTCGCTATCCTGTGGCCTCTAGAATATTAAACAAGCTGAAATGTGTAGCTAGCAAAGATGGTGGAAAGATTATACCATATGTTTTAGTGAATGTGTTGGAAGGTAAGAGCAAAGACAAGAACACCTTATGCCAACCATCAAAAGATGTCAAGAATAGAAACAAGACCTTTAAGCTTAGGATTCCGTTGTAGAGAGCTTTGCAAATGATTGGCTGATGCAATATACGCTTTATGAACGAAATGAGCGTCCATTTTCTCTTTCTTGTCTTCATTCGCATAAACACTATCTATCTATCTATCTATCTATCTATCTATCTATACTTTGTTCATATCTATCTATCTATTCTAAACTTGTTCTATGCTAAAAAAATATATCTATGTCTATCTATCGCAATCTATTCATATCTATCTATATATCTATCTGTTCGTATCTGTTCGTATCTATCTATCTATCTCAACCTGGTTATATCTATCTATCTATCTATCTATCTATCTTAACCTGTCTATATCTATCTATCTATCTACATTTTTCTCTTTTTATTCTTTGTTTATCTCTCCTGCTTGTACACACACGCACACGCAGACCCACATACACAGATAGGAATTTATAACTTCTTGCTTGATTAGACGAAAACCCAGGCTGGAATAAAAGCGTGTAAAAATATTCATGGAAATATCTGATGTCTGCATTCCAATACACACTAAGCATGAGCATGCAAAAGCAGGTACCGCATTTGACAGCATATAAGAGGCGTTCTTTTCTAAATGACTCAAAAATCACCCTGAGCCTTATTTGCGAAGATGAAGCCTCCCGAAAGTTAATTTTATCCCCAACACACATTTCTGTAGACCATAATTTTACCTGAGACGTTCTTTTCTCCAAAAATATATTTACTCAAACAAAATTATTATCATCATTACTAAGAGATAGCTGCTCGCCAACAAATAAACGCTGGGGTGCAAATATACAAAAGTCAAAATACTCAACATGACACCCAGTCTGATAAGTGTGTACCAGACAAAGGCAGCACAGCCAAATACGTATGATAATACGATAAGTTTTAATAACGTATCGTATTATCACACGGTATTGACGGTACAACTATACAAAAGCCCAATGTACCCATCATTACATGTGTATATCAGGTACATGCATCACAGCCAAATATACGCAATATGTTGAAAGTATTTGATAAAAGCTGCACATAATTTTTTAGTCAGTATATTATCTTGGGACCCAGTTAGAAATACCTCCAGGCTGGGTAACACAGTCCGCTCAGACGACAATCAGCATTTCTAAATTTCTTGATGTGGCACCTAAGTCACCTTGGCTGCCTCATCCTTCTAGCTTAGAATAAAAGAACATAAAAAACATCGTCTAGATGTTCCCCTATAACTCCAGTTAATAAAGAGATGCATAGTGTGTCATCCCCTAGATGCCAATTTTTATTACTATTATCGTTATTATTATTATTAAACAAACAAGATGAATAGAGTAACCCTTCCAATATTTTGCAGCATTTAAGAAAAGAAAAGACAATATTTAACAATATTGAACAGATGGCTGCACCTACAAAGGTTCAGATGAACAGAACCTGGCATTTGATCTCTCCTCTGATCTAGCTTTAACAGCTCAGTGGAGGGGGGTATTGGATGCTCTCCTTCAATGTCTCTAAAACCAAACTAGTGATGTCCCATCATCACCTAGAAGACCCTGAATTTTTCGCCTATCGTGTGTCTTCTCATAGAGACCTTGTGCCTTGAACTCGGATACATCGCTAAAAATGCTGGGAAAATGGTCGGTTGCCAGTAGGCTCCACTAAGTACACCTCCTGCTGTCCTCTTACCTTTTACAAGAGCCAGATCAGGCTGAAAATGGAGTACTACTGTTATATATGGTCAGGTCTTTGCTTTCCAGTTTTGCGAAAGTCCAAAAGTGTCTTCGCCTCCTTGTGGGTGACAAATTATTTTCCACCCTACAACCCCTTTCCCACAGTCGAAACGTTGCAAGCTCATCTAGCTGATCCATTTCTATTTCCATGGAAAGTGTTCAGGCCTACCACATTACTTAGTTTCGTCAATTCTAACCTGCACGGCTAAAATCCGCTTCATTCCCTTCGTATTCCATTGATGTAAGTTTTACTCGAGCAGCTTGTTCCCACGAACAACTGTCATGTGAAATCGAATCTCAAGAAGATGCTTCCCCGATCAATAAAATCATAACTTGTTCAGTTATAGGGTTAACCGTTATCTTCTTTACATATCCCTATAAACTGTGCCTATTACTCTGTAACTCTCTACCTCTAGTGATTCTCTCGCTTTGTACAAGATGGACATCATTGTAAAAAATATTTCGACAGAATGTTTTCAAGCTTCTTCAAGTTATGCCGAAAAATTACATACATGTATAAAAAATATTTTAAAAAATAAAAGTCTACAAAGTCGCTTTTCTTTAGAAAAATTGATTTACTGGTAATCAACTCGACAAAACACTGCTAGCGTGAATGAAATGCAACTTAAACGTGAGTAACATAAAGGGGATATTCTCATTTTGAAATGTTCCTTTTGTTGATCAGTTAGTAAAAGCAATTAATTAAATAGTTTAGTATAAATCTTATGGAACTCTCCTGTCATTTTGTTCATTTTTCCGCGGGGTGGGGATGATTTCCATATGTAATTATTTTCATATATTTCAAGGGTTGAAAGGTCGGTGGGTTCTGTGCACCTTAAGATGTTTGTCAACATTACAGTCGTTTGTGATAAAATATGTCGCAAGTTCTGTTGATGTGACATTCTTTTTCTTCTTATTATTATTATTTTCTTTGATTTCTGGCGTTTACACAATTCTTTCCGGGTCCCGCCCAGGGACCTAAGGTTAGAAATGGCATCATGACACTTTCCACTGACAAAACAAAAAAAAACAAAAATTACATAGATAAAACCTTTCGTAAAGTGTGGACTGTACTTGTCAGAACAATTTTTTGTATCTCTTTGAGGCATGGACTTCCAGGAATTCCTTCAATTAGTTTATTGTTATTATTATTATTATTATTTCCTTTGATTTCTGGTGTGTAACATTTCTTTCCGGGTACCGCCCAGAGACCTAAGGTTACAAATGGCATCATGACATTTTCCACTGACCAATTAAAAAAAAAACAATAATACACATATTTTACATAGATAAAGCCCTTCGTAAGGTATGGGCTGTATTAATGAGAACAATTTTTTTGTATTTCTTTAATTTACTGGCAGCTTACTCTAGACATTACATGCTTAAAAACATTAAATTTTTTCCCTTGCTGTAATGTTCAACCTAACATCTTAAATTTAGTGGCTAGAATAACTAGAACAACATATAACTACATTTTTTTTTAGTATTGCCAAGACTTACACTCTTCACTCGCTACTGGGTTTATATTTACAGCGCTACAATTGTGAATTATATTTTACCAAAATGAAATATATATCAAAAGAAAAAGTAAAGATATGTAAAAAATCAATATGGCGACTTTATTAAATAAGTATTTTTTATTTTAATCATTAAATTGTTTTTAAATAAGTGGCAGTAATTTTTATGTTAAATAATAAAACTTTTAATTCCCCACCCAAAAAAAATGAACGAAAATTTATTGTACTAAGCTACGTACCTTAGTAAAACCAACTGTACTTTGTACACCCTTACCTGTTTGCACTTCTCCCCAAAATTTGCTTTCGATCGGTCAATGTAAGGTTATTTTAGAGGGTGTGACGGACAGACGGACTAACAGAAGTCACAGAAATTTATATATAGAGATAGATGGTGATGGCGGATAAAAAGAAACTTCTTGAATTTTGTTGAAAAGAATCAGCCGAGGGTTTCATGTAAATGTTTGTCAATCAACTTTTTCCTAAGAATTAATCTTCCATAGTTTCGATTTGTTTGTACATTATTTTTTTTTTACACTTTTCGATTCGCTATACATGGAGACGATGGATGTACTAAAAATCCACATCGTCTATGAAGTATTTTTTTTAACGGCTTTGCTTCATTCAAATATTCTTTTTTTATTGATGAACATATTTATTCTGTGTTGATTAAACCTTGTGTTGTAAATCCAAAACTCGAACCCTAACATATTTCCCGACAGCTTTTTTTTAATAGTGGGCGTAATTTTTATGTTAAATAATAAAACTTTTAACTTTTTCCAAAAAATTTAATGAAAATTTATTGTACTAAGCTAAGCACCTTAGTAAAATCAATTGTACTTTGTACTTCTCCCTAAAATTTGCTTTCGATCGGTCAATATATGGCTATTTTAGAGGGTGTAACGGACAGACGGACTAACGGAAGTCAGAGAATTTTATATATAGATAATGGATTTGATACTGGGGTTCACTTCACGAATTTCAACAAAAATGATTCTAAGAGAATTTCCTGATGTTTTCCATAAAGTTATGAACCGTAAAATAGTCTCACAAGTCATAACTAGTTCGATTCTCATGCAGTATTATACCAGAATAGGTTTTACCTTCAATTTCAGACCAGACCGAGGAAGGGTTTAATTGGGGGTACTCCTGGCCACCGAATGCAGAAGTACCTGACCTTAAAGCTGATTCTACATTTGCAAGCGTAGGATATAACTGATGGATACATAATGAAACGCTAGAGGCAGGATTTGGACAGTCTTTCATGCATCGCAAACGATGTAAGGGCGACTTCCGGTTGAACAGCCTTCGGAACCACACACACACACACTGGCTGAGAGTAATTGACAAAGCCAGAAGTTGAATAAAATGTAATGCAAAATAATGAAAGACAAATTTCGTTATTAAATTATTCGCATGCGGATTATTGTCCTTGTCTTGAGATGAGGATAATAGTCGTTTAAATAATGAAAATAATAACTCCTCATTCTAGAAATTCAAGCAGAAACAAATCTTGTGCTGTTCATTAGTCAGCACGTGTTATCATTTTACCGACATACCATATTAATTTCTCTCAATCGGTGCCTCAACATTGTGGCCCAGTGCTAGACTAAGCTAAATCAAGTAACAATTGGGTCACATCTAGCGCAATAAACTCAATTCACAATGGGTGCTTCAATATTGTGTTCTTGTGCCACACTACGCTAAGCTTCTAAATGCCCTTTATATAGAGAAAAAAGGAAAAATTCTAAACAGCTTATTTTGAGAATATTACAGGAAGCGCGAATATATTCCATAACTACTACTTCTGTGTTGTGTCTCTTCAGGTCATGTGCGATCATGAGCCTCCACAACTTCCTATCCTTTGTAACTTTTACTAAGATTTGTTTTTTGGGGTTTTTTGCTATCTCTCCTAATCCCTGTTCTGCCAACTATTTACATAAATGACTTAAGTAGGTTATACGATACTTTCTTGTTTCACTTGCCTCTAATAGGTCCTATGAGGGACAAGCTTTCTAAGCCATCTTTCCTCATTATGTGCCCTAGAAATTTCAAATATCTCTTTCTGATTCTAAGTGTCGTTTTCATTTCCATTTTTCGTAAAACTTCCTCATTACTCACATGTTCAGTCTATGGGATTCTCAGCATCCTATTGTAAAAGCACATTTCCGTTGCCTCAAATTAACTCTTCATCTGTGAAGAGATTGTTCATCATTCACTGCCTTAAAGGAGAACCGATATTACATAACAATCCAGTACTCTTTTCTTTGTTTCTAATAAAAAATTTCCCGTTTCTTAATACTTAACTTTTGGAAGGCATCTTTCGCTCACCCAATGGATACTTCGGATTTCGGTGTCACATTTTCAGTCTTCTGTTAAAACTCTTCCTAGATATTGAAATTTTTGTACTTGCTTGATTTTGCTGTCTCAAATTTGTAGTTCGCATCTTGGGATGTTACTTATACTGACAACCCTACATTCTCTCTTCTTACATTTGATATTTAATCCTTTCTTCGCGTTTTCCTTTATCCCCTTCTGTAGGAGTTCCTTTAGTTTCCTTTCCATGTTTGCTATCAACACTGTGTCATCTGAATATCTAATGTCGTTAAGATTGCGGCCGGCAGTAATGAATCCTGGTAGAACTTCTAATTCTCTCAGGATTCCCTCTTTGTAAAGATTAAATAAGTTCGGTAAAAAGAGAAATTCTTATCTTACGTTCCTTTCTGTTTTTGTGTGTTTACTGAATTCATTTTCTATTCTTATGCAGGCGGCTTGCCCCCCCCCCCCGGTATAAATTCTGAATTATTGTAATATCCTTCCCAAGTATACCAAGCTTCCCTAACACTTTCAACTGTTCTTTATGGCGTACTTTATCAAACGCTTTTACATAAGCTATAAAATATAGATATACATCCATTTGCATTAGTATTTCGCCTTCTTGTATTATAAAGGATATATATGGAGACTTGGTGCTGCTATTGAGCGACAAGGAAAAGGATTGGACAAGAGAGGAGGAGAAATATTGAAATTATGAACAGAGGCGCGAAGACACCCCACTATATACAGAAGTGAGGGTAAAGAAACAATATACAAGTAATGAGGCTTGCTATTCAACAGATTTTAGCTCTACAGCAAAATAGCAGAAAAGCCACTGATATGGAACTTAGAAAAATCTATAACATTATTGATGTGTCTATCGGGATTATTTTGTGTCTGTTCAAATTTATTTTGCTTATTTTTTATCTGGCTTTAGTATCGACAATTCTCCGCCCCAGTTATGAACATTAGGTTTGTTTGCAGTACCGGGTAAAATGGAGCCAGTGCGTGTAGACGAAATGGTTTTACTGGTCATAAATGGATACCGAAGTCAATTGCGATAATGGGAATTATGTGTCATGGGAGAATCGTAATCGGAAGATGTTACTTGAAATATTTTTTCTTACTGTAAATTTAAAATATTATTGAGAATTCACTGTTTTAATAATTATTTAGTTACAACTAAATTTGGAATATTTTAGTTTAAATTAGGTACCACCACAGAAAACGCGATACCTAAGGTTTAAAATGAATTTTTCAAAATTAAAAACTTTCTTGAAGGTTTTTTTTTTTTAGTTTTAATTTCAAGCTAATAGATTAAATTTAATATTTCCAATAAGCAAAATATTTTGCTGCATTTTAAAACTAATTTAAATTGACTGGAACTTTTCGAAATTTCATAAAATTAAGTTGGGGTAACAGATGTCAAAAAATATTTCATAACTTCATCTGACAATAATCTCTTCTTAGTAAGGCCAAAATATTTTCAGCACCTCCTATCGAGAGTGCTATGTTACTTAAAATGCATAAATAGAAGTATGTATGTGTGAATGAAAAACAATAAGTGCGTG
This sequence comes from Acanthosepion pharaonis, assembly GCA_903632075.3. Classification (NCBI taxonomy): domain Eukaryota; kingdom Metazoa; phylum Mollusca; class Cephalopoda; order Sepiida; family Sepiidae; genus Acanthosepion; species Acanthosepion pharaonis. Next base: position 738,651 of record CAHIKZ030003536.1, read on the forward strand.
TGTTTGTGCATGCGTGTGTGTGGGGGAGGAGAGAGAATGTGTCTAATTATGTGTATCTGTCTATTATTTATTATATGGGTGCCAGTTTGTTGATATGTATCTGCACGTATATTTTTGCTTTTCAATAACAAGATTTTCTAAAAAATTTGAAAAATAATTTAATTCATTTGTAAATAAGTACTGACAATTATCCGACTATTATTTGATTTTTGCAAGAACTTCCAAAACAATGTGTTCTTTACCGCCAAAAAAGACACTAAATTAAGGTTTTCAACCAAAATGTCGAACGCGCAAGAAAGGATTAAAACAGTTAATAATATAATCAAAAAATCCTTTAGTCTTTCCTCTTCAAAATAACATAAATATTTTGACGATAAAGCTTTATTTTTAGCAGGTTTGGAGCCTTTTTCATCATGTTATGCTCTTTTTTGGTGAATTTTTGGAGATACCTAGTTTAAATGATACTACTATGTCTCATAATAGCGCTTATATTTAGTTATGAAATGTGTATGTAATTGTAAGACCTATTGTGGGACAGAGCCAGAATAACATTGTACCGCCTATGTCTTATAATCTTCTTCTATATGCCATGTCTCTTAAAACATTGGCGATTATGGCCCTCCACAATTTCCTGTTCGTTGTAGCTCTTAATAAATTTTCTTTTGTTATCTCTAATTCTTATTCCGCCATCCATTTACTCAAAATCGTTAGGTTATGCGTTGTTTTTCCCCTGTCCATGTTACCTCCAATACCAGTAACACATTTTCTAAGACCCCTTTCCACGTGTTTATGTTTCCATTTTCTCTAAAACTTCGTCGTTGCTCACATGTTAGGCCCACATTATTCTCAGCATCCTGTTGTAGTTTTACATTTCTGTTGCTTCAAGTCTCTTCTTCATCTGTGAAGAGATTGTCCAGCATCCATTAACATATAGGAGAACTGATATTACACAACATTTCAGTAATCTTTTCTTTGTTTCTAACGAAATTTCTTTAATAATCTTTTCTTGATTGAAGCAAGACATTTTCAACAGCTCACTTCGTGTATATATTCCACGATCTTTTACCAAATGGCACCATTGCATAGACTCCGGAGAAATAAATGATTGATCCATCTTCCCACCAGTGTAACCATTTGAACATTATCTCTACCCCAACGAGGTGAACAGTCTGTCCCCTCCCTCAAATAGTCTAAGTAAAAACGTTTAACAGGAAATAATCATAATATAGAGAAGGTAAGGAAAGTCATAGACATTATTAATTTATTTTATTAACAATGTTAATGAAGATAATGAGGGGGGGATCTGAAAAATTCTCAGCTCGACCCATTTTTCAGAATCTGACAAAAATCCCTTCATAGTAAGGCCAAAATGTTTTCAGCACCTCCTCGTCATATCGAGAGTACTATGTTACTTAAAATGCATAAATAGAAGTATGTGTGCATGAAAAACAATGTGTGTGTTTATGTATGCGTGTGTGTGTGGAGGAGAGAGAGACAGAATGTGTCTTAAGTGTATCTGTCTATTATTTATTGTATGGATGCCTGTTTGATGATATGTATCTGCGCGTATATTTTTGCTTGTGAAACAAACAAACAAAATATTGTCAGTTCGTGGTCAGTGATTATTTCAAAACCTCACTCACCTTAAAATTCTTCCTCGCGCCTACAATGTGCATGATCCACTTAGCGAACCCCTCAATCTCATTGGTAAAAAAAGGTAGTCGCAAACAAAATCCACATTTTAATTGTATTCCTTTTTAAAGAAACGTTCATTTAGTCGCCATATTACATTGTCGTATGAACTTGTTCGATAGTCGGCAACAGCTTAAAAACTCAGAACAATCAGAATAGTCAATATCTCTGCCAAATTTCTAAACCTATTCCCAAAAATCGATTAACAATTTACAGAGATTCTACTGTGTAAATCCTTAGGCTTTTACAACATGATTAAAATCATTATCTGTTTATATTTCTGAGATGAGGTATTATGTACAATATTTACATTATTCGGACTATTGTCCTCATCTTTGTCGCCATATTTATTACAATGTTTCGGCCGTTGTACGCTCCGGCCTTCTTCAGGTGGTTGGAATGTCGAACTGAACCCTTTATTTCGCTCACTGGGGTAGACTGTTCTAGTTCCACGTGCCATGTTTAATGTCAGTTGTCAGTTATCTCCTGTTAATTCCCCTCTCCAAGTTCTCCACTGCCTTAACCGGGTATTGAACTCACACTCTTTGGGTCCTGTCACTGGATCGAACTAACACCTTTATCCACTGTGCCATCTGTCCTTAAAATCATATGAAGCAAAAAATGCTTGACTTTTACTGGTAAAAAACTTATTAAAATATTGTGAATATATATCAAACTTATGGGGGGGATAAATCCATGAATTTGCTGTTGATAGTGCCCTTGGAAACTCACAATGAAGTCTGCATCCAACTGGTCATGCCACCCAAATCTGACCACCTACTCCCGTTATACCCCTACTCCAAGCATTCATATATGATCATTTATTCATATCTTCACGTGACGTTAAATTCCAGGTCAGTAGTTTAACACTTGTATTTACGTCACAGTTTATTAATATTCTCTTGAAAATGAGACTTGCTGATCTGAATGCCCTCTTAGTCAGCAGTTATCGATCGCGACATGCAAGTAACGAGACCTTCCTTTTATAGATCAACCTTTTCGCGTTGCGCAATGTAATACTCTGCTTGCCAATTCCATTTTCAGCGTTGATTCTCGCTGCGTGAACTCGCATGAGTTCCTGCTTCAAGGTTTCATTGTTTTCCTACGAGGTTTTGGCTGGGATGTTAGCCTCTGATGATTATAAAATTGCCCTTCTTTCAAATTACGTTTCAGCGTACCATTCCAATTGACCAAAATACAAAATGGAAGATCATTAATCCAAATATTAATATATTTAGGTGCCAGTATCCGAAATAACCCACCTTAATATAACCATTTATTAATCTTAGCTTCGTAATATACAAGGCTTGCATTATTTACATTATTCGGACTGTTATCCTCATCTTCATTGCCATATTCACAACGTTTCAGCCGTTGTACGCTCCGGCATTCTTCAGGTCATTGAAATTTCGAACCGAACGCTTTACTTCGTCCTCCGGTGTAGATTGTTCTAGTTCCACGTGCCATGTCTCAGTTATTTCTCTTTAACTCAATCCTCCATGTTTTTGGTTCACCACTGCTGTAGCCTGGTATTGAGCTCACAACTCTTTGGATCTAACTAACATCCTTATCCACTGGGCCATGAGGACATTTTGGGGACTTATAAACCTATTTTCTCAGCGATCATTTTTACCAGTGCTCATATCGCAATTTTTGTTATTATTATTGCATTTTTTACCAGAGCTTATATTACAATTTTAATATTATAATATAAGCTCTGGCCGAAACGTTGTGAATATGGCCATGAAGATGAGGATAACGAATAATGTAAATAATGCTATATCTCTGATATGCGGTATTATGATAATACCACATCTCAGACATATAGACATATGATACAAGTCTATCGCAATTGAGTACCCAATGAGGATCAAACTCACTGCATTAACCAACTGATCTGTAAGAATAATTTACTAACTATTACGATATGGTAGGTATCTATGATAGATAGTCTAGCTACACATGGCGTCACTTTGTATTAATCTGAATTCCAAAATGCAATTTTGTCGTCTTTTTCTGTCTAACCTTTCCATTTATTAATTTATTATTGCCTTTGATCTAAATAATATTGTATGAGTAATAATATAATATTATAATTTATAATATAATATAATGTTATAATTTGTGCTGCAAATGCAAATTAAAATATGCGTAATTAATAATAAAATTGATAATATTGTTACGTCATCATTTTGTATCATGAAGTGCTTTTAAAATGAACCTTTATGGGTGGTCTAGTATATTATTAAATATAAAAACAATATAGATTATTATAAATATAAATTATTATTATAGTATAGATTACTATCGTCTAAATCAAAAGTCGTCAACCTTTTGCTAATTATGTACCGACGGAGGATTTTAAAATCATTCAGTATCCCAACAGCATCCGTATTTTTATATAATTCAAGGTCAATATACTTGTTCTACAATGTATTTTATATATAGTAATATGTAGTATATACACTTAAGTATACAATTGAAACAGCAACTAAATATCTTCCTTGTGTTGTAGTATTAATTGTTCGGACTTCATGGCTGCCATTTGCGGTTGCGTGCCATAGGAAATTGCTTGGCGTGCCACATGTGGCACGAGTGCCGTAGGTTGCCGACCCCTGGTCTAGTATATTATTAAATATTAAAATATCCAAAGAAAGCTAACAAAAAAATAAAAGAAATAAAAAGAAATGTATTAGCAGCCTGGGTATTTTTTTTTCTTTTACTTAGGAATTACAAATTTAGTTATTTTAACGCGTCGAGCAATTCCACCAGAATATCTCATAATCAAAGAGGCGGAAAAATTGCGGGAAAGATAAATATATTTTAGTGTTTTATGTTATAGATTAATGTGTGGCTGTAGAGCTTTTAGGCAAACATTAGACACGATGCTCAAAAAATCCAAGAATTCGAAAAGAAAAAATAAAGATATTAGCAAGCTCTGATAAAATGAACAAATAGATATCAAAAAGCATTAACACAAAATATGTGTAAGAAAATCAGGGAAAATCAAATAACAAACTTGAAAAATGAAGAAAACATGTTTTTCAATCTGAAAATATTTCACTTGATCTAAGTTTTCAAGTGTTTATTTGTTTAAGATTGAAAACGTTTTATTGTTTAAATTAAGTTTTAAAAAAACAAATTTTTGCTTGTGTATCTCAAAGTAAACTTCTTCAGAATACTTTTGACCAACCATATCTAAACCTCGAAGGCGGAACATTTTATCCATTTCTGAGACACAAATATAATGCATTTCAAGCATTTTAACATGTACAGCGCCAAGGGATATTCAAGTTTTCGCTATTTTACTTGTTGAGCACCAAAAACTTTAATTTTGTAACGTCCCCTGTTTTGACATTCGCTACTTGTCTTCATTTTTTCCTTCCCACACCGCCTTCCAGTGATAGTAATAAAACAATAAGCAATAGGGATTCCCCAGAGACTTTAATCTCAGGTAAATTCCTATTGTTTTATTCTTCGTCTACATATGTCAGTGAAAAAATATGTTGACACTGAAGATTTTGTTCCCGAAAGAATAAATGAATGACTCTTTGAGTTTCCCTGTCAAAACAGGACGAATCACTGTGATCTTTTAATAAAAGGAATCGGGGTCAGTAATTGAAGCCGGTACGGAAATATGACATCTGTATATTGCATCTGTATATTGCATCTGTATATTGCATCTGTCCTTTTACTCAACACTTCTGGCTCAAAACATCAAAACGAAACCAAAATGTCACGAAAGAGAATTTAAAAATTCAAAAGAAATGTCATGTTAAAAAATGCTTTAAAATCAATTGTAATTGAACTGGGTTGGACTCTTGAATTAAAAAATTAACAAAATGTCATATATATATATATATATATATATATATATATATATATATATGTGTGTGTGTGTGTGTGTGTGTGTGTGTGTGTGTGTGTGTGTGTGTGTAATGTAAATATTCTCAGATACAAGAGGGAAAACTATACTTAGTCCATGCGTTTCAACCTCTGAAGGACTTTATCAAGGCAATGAGTGTCCCTCAGAGGACGAAACGCGTCGGCTAAGTATAGTTTTTCCTCTTGTCTCTTTTTATTCATTTTGTCTCTTCTACAGATACACTTTGTCTGAGAATATTTACACGAGAAATATATATATATATATATATATATATATATATATATATATATATATATATATATATATAGGATTGGTGTATACAGAATAATTTTCAATAACCAAAAATACTATTCGTAAAAGTGTGCTCAATACAGAGTAGAACAAATATAATTTATTTGAAAATTATAACATAAACATGTTATAAAATCACTACAAAAAATAGCCATTTTGTTTCAACAATTCTGGTGTCTTATCAAGTGATGGTGTTGAATTTTGAATTTTGAAATTCTCTTTGTTTCGTGGCATTCTTGTTTCGTTTTGATGTTATAAATTTCGAATATTTATATATATATATATATATATATATATATATATATATATATATAGAGAGAGAGAGAGAGAGAGAGAAGGGAGGTTCTCGACTTATGATAGATTTCCGTTCCTACGATGAGTTATGACGTGATTTTCCTTGTAAGTCGCAACATACCAACGATTTTCCGTGTATAAGCATTTATGTCACTCACCTATGCTAACGAAATATTAAATAGGACATAACACACACATTTCTATAACATATGTTCGCATAATTAAGACTAAAGATAACATGCGGAGGACATAAATATAATGCATACGTTGTATTCTTCCGCGCGCCGTTTGCATCGTATGAGGCAATACGAGGCAAACGGCATAAGTCTAAAACAAGATTAATGGAGATTGTGCTGTAACTACGAATTGTCGTAGGTCCGCGCTGTCCTAACCCGGGAATTTACTCTCTCTCTCTCTCTCTCTCTCTCTATATATATATATATATATATATATATATATATATATTCATACACGTTTCATTAAATAATATAGACAAGTGTTGTCTATTTATTTTATGTAAATTCTTTTCATAACGTATGATAAGTTTAATAACAGTATAAATAAAATAAATAATAATGTTATTAAACTTATCAGACGTTATGAAAAGAATTTACATAAAATAAATAGACAACACTTGTCTATATTATTTAATGAAACGTGTATGAATGAAAAGATGTTGTCTATATATATATATATATATATATATATATATATATATATATATATATATATATATATATATATATACTTGTGTGAGGTCAGTTTGTCAGGAGGTTACTTCATAATGGGGTACCGATGGAACGTGCCTAAAAATCATACTGCGGGTTAGCCTAAGACTTGTGAGGAGACGAAAGCCGTCGTCACAGGTACTGGCCTTGTTCAATTCATGCCAGATTATGCGCTGTGGAGTTACTGCACTTAACTTTCCCAAAAAAACGTCACTGTGGAACGCTAACTAAGCCTATAAATATAAAGTGACATTCTCTGTCATCCTCTCTTTTCGTTTTTTTCTCTAGCTTTCAGATGCAGTCGCACGTAGATAAGAACGTTGCTGACGAGGCGCATTCGCATCCCTTGATCTTCTGCTGACTTTTGAATTCACTCACGCACATGCATATATACACATGTGTCTATCAAACACACTTGTTACGCTTACTTCTACACAAACACCTTCACTGTTTAAATATTTTCTTCATTCATTGTTTTGTAACACGCAACAATCTTCAAGTGTCTATGTATACATTTGTTTTCTTAATACATACTTATTGTTTGTTCATATATATAATTTTGTTGTTACTTTGTTCGTTTATTACCCGGACTCACATTCCGAGTCCACCATAATTGTTGTAGGATGAATATACTAGGAGACACGTGTTTTCCGACCTAAAACACGATCAGCATACTCCCGCAACAGCGCTCTCTCTTAGAAGTTGCATAGTTGCAGTATAAACCACGGTTTGGTTCTGTGGATGTTGAACAAACATAAATGTGCCTGAAACAGAGTTTAGCTAGCTACCGCAGCAGACAGGTGTACTGAGAAAACAAGTCGCCGGCTTTTAGATTTGATGTTATTTAGCAACATGGCGGCCGATAAAACGCCGGCTTCCAATAAAGAAACTGTCTTTATGGTGCGTGTGTTAACATCTGGTTGCAAGTATTACAATTGAAAACATTTAAAAGATCAAATGTATATGTTCGATAACAAAAGAACAAATACATGATTTAACATTTCGCTGAGGAAAATTTCGAAGCGTAAAAGATAAATTCTTCTTTTCAATGATTCCAGATAAATTCCTCTTTTAAATGATCCCAGATAAATTCCTCTTTTAAATGATCCCAGATAAATTCCTCTTTTAAATGGTCCCAGATAAATTCCACTTTTAAATGATTCCAAATGTAAGCAGTTTGTTTTTTCTTTATCGTTTTCTCGGATAGATTTTTTTTTTTTTTTTTGTCTGAGCACTTGGAATTCTTAAATACACCCACATCTCAATATCAAAGCAAAAACCAAACTCAACAATACACGATTTTGCTATTCCTATGAAACTAAAATCTCTAAAAGAATTTCCTTACGTAAGACTCTTAAATTAAATTCTGCCTCCTTTCGGCCTCTACATATAAACAGCGATAAGTTCCATGCACAGGGTTGTTGCCTTTTGCATCTTTGTTGTTTTTTATCCGAGCTTTTCGGCCAATAAGATCTCCAGCTTTACTCAAGTCAAAATTAAATGTCGTTTAGTACTTTTTTCTCTTCATCTTAACAAGAACACAAATATATAACACAGAACAAGCACCGAGTGTTAATATTCTGTAATCTAGGAAGAAATTTCTAGAATATCAAAATAGCCTTATCTTATCATGAAATTTACATCAGGTTTGTATGGGAGGCCTTAACGACCCAAAATATTTTGAATAGAAACCTTTCATAGGGCATTTGGAAAGGCTAATTTATCATGAAATCTATTCGGGTTTATATGCATAAAAAACTTTCACAGGACATTTGGAAAGTTTAATTTTATCATGTAATTGGCCTCAGGTTTGTATGGAAGGCCTTAACGACCAAAATCTTTTTGCATACAAGTCTTTCATGGGACATTTGGAAAGTTTAATTTTATCATGTAATTAGTCTCAGGTTTGTATGGTAGGCCTTAACAACCAAAAATATTTTGCATAGAATTCTTTCATGGGACATTTGGAAAGTTTAATTTTATCATGTAATTGGTCTCAGTTTTCTAATTAATATCTATGTAATAGATATTTACTAACTTTACGTTCGTTGAGCACAAGAACAAATGGAAGGGTTGGCACAACACAATCTGTCTGCCTGGAGCCTGCATATATGTATTAAAAGCCGGTATTCCTGGTGTTTACCTGTGTTCGAACACTGACAAGTGGTGCCGGTGAGAAATATGATACTAATCCATACAACACTGCAGTTTCTGTATTTACTAAATCTAATTAAATCTGGTACAAGGCCACAACGCTAGAGCGTCAAAAGCGGATCTACATTTGCGAATAGCATAGCTAGTGCCAAACCATTGGTATAAATTCATGTATGTGATCAATGCGGTCTGTGATAAGAGGATATGACTGCATATTTATGTGTCATAGTACAAATCCTTCTAAATGGGTTTGTGTGCGTGCCTATTTATTTGACACCAGAAATGATCCCTGAAGAACAACGATTCACTATTAAACTATAACTGCAAGGGCTTAATAATAACATTTTAAATATATTTTGATAGAACAAAATAAGGGTAAATTATAATTTATTTTCCTTTTCTAGTTTGAGTACCTCATTAAATAAAAGACAATACCATTACACACACACACACACATATATATATATGTATATATATATATATATATATAGATATAGATATAGATAGATAGATAGAGAGAGAGAGAGAGAGAGAGAGATTTGCTAAAAAACTGTAATGCATCCATTTGTACACGCACGCATGCGCACAAAGCAAAACTAAACAATATGGAGTGACATTAAATTGGCAATATGACAATAAAGAATACCTAGAGAATAATTTTATTTAAGGTTTGTTTTCGTGAGTCGGTTGAGGGTGAACAGGAATAGCCATAACACGAGTGATATGCTTGGGCATGACCTGGATCGGTGTACTTAGAAAAAGAAAAAAAGGAAAAGAACAAAGCTCTTGGAATTACGTCCCAATTATTCATATAATAAAGATTATTCGCTTGCTTCAGAAGCATATATATATATATATATATATATATATATATATATAGTGATAGAAAAGTAACTTCCCATTTTAAAATACTTATTAATTTATTAACTGTAATTTTTACAAGATATGGATATGAGTGGAAAGCAATGAGGTTTTATTTAAAATTCGATATGGGCACCAGATTTCGCAACAAGATTCTCGAGCCGCCCAGAAATGGCATCAACTGATTTTTACCAGAAACTCTTGTGGTATAGAAGACATAACTTCTTGTATTCGTCTTTCAAGTTCTTCCAAAGCCTTTGTTTGGTATAGTAGATTTGCTTCTTTACCCAACCCCAGAGAAAAAAAATCTTAGGGTGATAAGTCAAGACTTCTAGCTGGCTACTCATACATTATATATGTATGTGTCTCTATGTGTGTGTACTAAAACCAGAGTTTAGTGTTTTAATGTTCATTTTTGCCACCTAAAATTAAATCAATTTCTTCTACCCAGCTGTGGGTTAAATAGTAGGACATAATGTGTCCTTTAATCTTAGTTGGCAACCAGTCTAGGAGAATGACAACTGGGAATTCAAAAATCTGATGAGGGCTGTTTGGAGACTTTGTGTCACACTGTGTACGAGTTTTCTGTTGTCAGTTCTTCTGAAAAGAATGTGGCTGGTTCTTGCTCATGCCCCCCCCCTATAATCAAATCATAGGTGTAGGTAGTCTGGCGGTTCGATTCTGAGAACTGAACTGTCAGGCCTTCATGCGTTGTAATTGACGGGAAAGTCCAAACTTGACATATATATTAAGTAAAATCAAACTTTGCCATAGAGTGCGTGCATACATCAGAAGATGAAGTTAATATAACCAAATACCGTTATGAAGTCAGTATTATGCTATAATAATAAAGTTTGGTTGAAAAACGGGATTGAATAACAACAATTTTGATGTCACCATTGGACCATTCGACGCGACTGAATTAAGAGAGATTGAAAATATTCACAGAAAAGGCAGAGGGAAGCTACGTTACAGCGGTGGGAAAGGTGACTGAAGCCAAGATGTCAGGTCAGGACCAGTAACATTGCAGATTCTTCTTTGGATCTTCTCAAGAATCTCTAAATATATAGCAAGAACACAAGACAAAATGTGGCAGCAATATTCAAGGCAAGAAAACTTATGAATAAGATAGACTCTGGCAAGTAAAATTATCTAGCACGACACAGGGAACGATTTTTCCTAGCTGCAGACTTAGCAATTGATTCAATATAATGTTTATACTTCATATCACCTGAAAACGTTAGTCCAAAAAGGCACAATGAGTCACTCTCCTTGAGGTGAACCTCAGCCATGCTGATCGAAGATTAAAACTTGCAAATGAAAACAAACATTAGTAAAAAAAAAAAAAAAAATGCGTTATTAAATAAATATTTTCCTTAATTGTACAAAAAATTGAAAACAAAAAAAACTATAAAAATCAGCTATAGTTGTATGCCTAATGGAGAAAGAATTATAAAAAGACATCATAGAGATACATTTTGGATAATAAACAAAATGTTGATATTGTAATTTTAAAAAGCAAAGAGAAACCGGACCCCCTATTAATTTTGTTTAAAAAGCAGTAATGTAAGTTGAAGACCTCCCTGCTAAGACATATAACAGGTTGAAAGAATGTCGATTTAAACAATGTTATTACAACCACATGCCTTCATTGAACTTAACCAAGTACAAGAAGTGTACAATCCTCTTCAGATATGTTTGGGATGCGAAAGAAAACAAAAAAATATATAAGCCCAACCATTCAGTGGCAGAAAACGAGAAGTAACAATGTGGTTGTTAAGTTTTGTAAACTTTGGCAGAAAGAACAACTGGACATAGTAAACTTTCGCCAAATCTTGACCGGAGTTCAAATCAAAATTCTGAAATAATGACAGGATGCAGACACACTAAGAAATATTTATTCACCAATATAACGCCTCCATAAATGATACAACCGTGTCCGTGAAATAAATTTTCATTGTATTTGAATACTATGATTAGTCATATATAAATAAAAACGAGAAACATAAACAACCAATTGCTGATATGCTAAATGACCAAATATATTTTGCTCATTTTATTAGAAAGTGTTTTTGTCGGGCCGATAATTTTTCATCTATCTCTTATAAGTATACCTATCTATGTATCCATCTATCTATTGTGTGCCTCGATATACAGACTCGTAGGTAAAATCTTAAGTAAGCGCTTTCAGATGCTGATATAAAAATTATGATGCAAATGTTTCTTAAGCAACAAGCACTTTTTATATGCGGTTCAGTAATAGCGAAAAGTGGTGGAAAACGCGGCAAAATAAGGTATGCGCCTGCGCGCACAGCTAGCCGCCCACCGGAAAAAAAATAAGCCCACATGAGTGCTAAGTATCATATATACTTGTACACAGACACGAGCAAACGAATTTAGTTGCAGAAGATTTTCTTTCTTACTCTTTTCTTTTCTTTTTTTTTTCTGTAATGCCCATGACAAATTTTCTAAAAATAAATAAACGAAGTAAAAGAGCTTAAGGTATAATTTGTTCGATAAAGGGTCTCCTTGTTATGCGATAAGGGCCCTAATTTAACCAGGACATGGGGACCTAGTTACCGGCTTTTTAAATACATGCAGTGGTCAGTTTAATGTTCTATTTATATAAGTATTTATTCCCAATGTTTCGTTGCTACTGGCAGCGTCTATATGCTAGTAGCGTTCATTCATTCGTTTACTTTTAAAAAATCCTGTTGACCTACATTTGTTTATTATTACTACTGCTAGCATAGTGCCCATCAAAACTGACAAAATGATGCATCGATACGTCTGCATTAAGACGAGTGTAATAATATCTGTGCGCCCCGCCTATAATCAAAATGTCGCTCCCCGGTTCTCTACCTAAAGTTCGACCTGGTGAAATGCAACTAGATGTGTAGCATGCTCCCACCAAATTTTTCATACTTACCAGCCTCTTGCATACGAATATATAGAGAATATGGTAGGTAACATGAAAAATTAGAGAAACAGTAGACTGACGACCGGTAAGGATAGAAGGAATATTGTTCGTCATTTGAATCAGTAGTTTCATTTTTATTAGACACTGCATAACCATATATCTCGCTATTCTCGCTTTTCCAGCTTTGTGTTGTATTTTTATAGCAATAAATATTAAGTTCAAAGTGTAGCATCTGTGATTTCTATGACAATTGAATACATATTGCAACTTATATACCTGGCTATTTGCATAATCTATTTCGACATAAACAATACTATAATTTTCTATGCTCGTAAACAAAAAATGACGGACTGTAAAGTAATTTTACAAATGAATTAATAAATTAAGAAAAACTTTAAGATTCTCAGCATTTTCTTACCAATATTAAATACTTCCTAAATATTAAAGTAAACCACGTTTTATTCACGGAATAATGATGGAGTTTGTTTTATTCAGTTTAAATATCCTGCCTGTGAGTTGTGCATTGAAAATACATAATAAAAAACGATTTTTAATGACCAGAATTTAAGGCAAACATTGTCATCAGTTTAAAGCTATCTATGTATGTCTATAGTATATAAATAGCATATATGATGCATATAATAGCCTTATAGTGCTACTCTAGCGTGAGGTCTACCTCGCTATAGCGTGCGTTAGGTCTACCTCCCGTTTCGTCTATAGCGTGAGGTCTACCTCGATATAGGGTGAGTGATTTCTACCTCCCGTTTCGTCTATAGCGTGAGGTCTACCTCGCTATAGCGTGCGTGAGGTCTACCTCCCGTTTCGTCTATAGCGTGAGGTCTAGCTCGATATACCGTGCGTGAGGTTTACCCCCCGTTTCGTCTATAGCATGAGGTCTACCTCGATATAGCGTGAGTGAGGTCTACCTCGATATACCGTGCGTGAGGTCTACCTCCCGTTTCGTCTATAGTGTGAGGTCTACCGCAGCATCGAACTATAATATAATATTGTATGTGTATACATATTTACTTAAACCTTATATTATCATTTATATACCTATATACTATTTATATTAAAGGCAGAGAGTTAATAAACACGCTATCAAATACAATACATACATTTATTTTAGTGATAAACATTTCGTATATCTTCTATGAATGACACGAATAAATCATTGGAATTTTTTCTCATCATCTTCCAGAAAAAAATGATCAAGATGTGACTGGAACAGCTGACTACCAACACTTCGCATTTTCTCGAGAATCAACGTTTTAGCATCCAAACACGATCGCTCAATTGTCTGAGTGCATGCTCCTGTCACTGGATTGCCACGTGAGGGGAGGAGCACGGTAGACCTCCGCTCTCCACCTGAGTAGAAGATGTATTGAGGCAGACCTCACGCTATAGTAGTACCAGCCTTATTCTGTTAATAACTTTTAATATAATTTTACGTAGAAATGCATTAAAAGTGATTTTACTATAAAATTAATCGAAAATGATTTTACTATAAGAACGCATTGTATATGGTTTTACGACAAGAACGCAATACAAATGATTTTTTTTATATAAAAATGCATTGTACATGATTTTACAAAAGAAATGCATTGTAAATAATTTTACTGTGAAAATGTATTGTAAATAATTTACTGGGAAAATGCATTGTAAATAATTTACTGGGAAAATGCATTGTAAATAATTTACTGGGGAAATGCATTGTAAATAATTTTACTATGAAAATGCATTGTAAATGATTTTAAATACATTGCAAATGAACTAGCGAGTCGTTAGCAAGTATGATAAGTGTTACTGATAGAATTCTTTTACAAGAACACATAAGACGCTTGCTATTTTTCTCGTTTAGAGAATATAATTGCACACGGTACAGTTTAAGCTTTCTTACCAAAACAGTACGATGCTATTTTTAATCACTCAAGTGACTGTTATATGGTTAGATGATTGTTAGTACCATTGCCAGCGACAAATCACGTGATCTAGATTTATTTATTTTTTTAATAAAAAGAGATTTTACCATAGTTAATATTTTCTTTTCCAATATTTTGAAGATATTTATATTTATTTATCATTTATCGTTGCAGTTGGGGAGAATTTGGACTTGAAGCGTGTAAAAGAAATCTAAATTAATAACAAAAGCATATTTGTTCAACAAGGATCAATGTAATCAAATATAGATATTAGAATATCCTTAGTCACGTTTATCGTTGATAAATTTACAACTGTAGATCAGCTCATAAAAAAGTCCTTTACAACGAACTTAAATCATCACAATATCCACTACAAAACCTTACTTTAAAAACATAATATAAGAGTCTAAGAGTCTTAGTTGTCTGAATTTCTTACATTCGTTATTATTAACTTTACGTCAATCTTTTCTTACGTTTTTTTTTTATTTTTATTTTTATCTTATTTTCATCGTAACCATCAGGTTGTTTTATACATTCTAGGATCGTTAGGCAAAGCCGTATCAATTAGAAATTCGGATCAGAAGTTTATTCTTTATTTCCGATACGTCCTGATTTCTTAATGGTCGTAGAGTATAAAAACGACCTGAATATTTCACTAAAAGAAACAAAACAAAAGATCAAGGAAAAAATACGAATAAAACAAAAAACTACAACAAAATTATAGAAACTGCATTTTCGTAACAGTAGTTATTTTTTGACACAAATCAAGCGTTTTACACACACACACACACATATATATAAAAATCAATAATAAATCAATATATATAAATAGATAGAGAGAGTGGACATATGAATCAACACCGCATGGTGACAGTCTGTTTCACGCTTCAATGCGATCTTCAGACAAGGTCTTTAGACCAAATCTGATGGTCTAAATTCACATTGAAGCGTGAAACCGACAGTCACATTGTAGCCTTGATTCCTACGTCCATACTGTCTATATCTATAAATTCTTTATCTCCGATACTGAGAAGTCTATTCGTCTAAATATAGCAAACAAATTTAAGCAATAGATAGCTAGAACAAATGCACACACACACACACACACACACACACACACACACACACATATATATATATATATATATATATATATGTGTGTGTATGTGTGTGTGTGTATGCATGTATGTATGCAAAAACTTCAGATGAAGTATATCTGTAAAAGGACAATATGAGTAAAGACAAAAGGAAAACTTCTCTTAGCCGAAGCGTTCCATCCTCTGAAGGACTCCATCAAGCCAAATGTTCTCTACAATTCACCTGACTTATCAGCTAATCTGATGAATATTTATGTGCGTTCCTTAATTTAAAACTTTGGAAAAAACAATAACATTTATGCTCTTGTCTATAAATATTTGTTACAAAATAAAATCCTTACATTTGCCTTGATAAAATCCCTCAGAGGACGAAACGCATCGGCTAAGAGAAGTTTTCCTCTTGTCTTTACTCATATTATATATATATATATATATATATATATATATATATATATATATATATATATATATATATATACAAGTATAAGATTGGTGTATACAATAAATTCCAATAACCAACAAATACTATTCTTAAAAGAGTGCCCAATACAGAGTAGAGCAAATATAATTATTTATTCGAAAACTATAACATAAATATGTTATAAAATAGCATATTTATGTTATAATTTTCGAATAAATATATATATATATATATATATATATATATATATATATATATATATATATATATATATATTGTTCCCACCTGAAAAAATATACGTAAACAAAAGTGTTTCTTGCTTGCTATTCATAATTGTGAATGGACAGACTTTGTGTAACAATTAAGTTTTGAAAAAAAAAAAATGACTGCGTGCCGTCTGTCCCTAAACAATTGAAAGTACGTGCAATACCTATTAAGTCCTTCCACGATCTCTAGGATAATGACGAAAAATAAATTGCCATTCCCCGCAAAATTAAGAATAACTACATGCTCAACATTCCAGATATATTATTGTCATATTCTAATATTTTAATTAATTCCCAACATTGTGGGAACGCAAACTTTGATTTATTTTCAGGATGAATTACTTTAATACATTACGAATGAAGTAGAGAGTCGTTAGCAAGTCAGATAAGCGTTACTGTATATAAGAATTCTTTTACAATGACACATAAGACGGTTGCTACCTTTCTCGTTTAGAGAATATAATTGCACACCTACTTTTTTTTCCATAAAAACAATTGGTAAAATTCATCCAGCGTCTAATGACCCCCCCAGCCGCTCGTAAATTAGTATTGAAGTTATTTTTATATTTTCATTCTTCTTGTATACTAATAAATACAGAAGTTCAGAAATAATTGTTGTCATTATTAGTGACATTATTAGTCTTGATATTTAATAAGGTTAGCATTTCTTCCTCTTTTTTTAAAAATTCATTTCACTCAGGGCTATAATGCCACTAAGACACAAGGAGTTACTGGAAGTAGAAAAGAATGAAGAAGAAAGGACAACAAAAGATCAAGTCTCAGGAAGACAGAAGATGGCGATTGACGTTGCATTTAAAGTTTTGAAGACTGTAGTTGGTATGGAAGCAAGAAATCAGAATGGAGATCCTCAGCGAGAAAAACTATCAGAATAGATCTGACGTTTGCATCTAGCTAGTTCGACAGTAAAATTGTGAGACCTAATTGCCAATCTAGTAGCATGCAACCAATAAAAGCCCAGGTAAAAAAGTAGCATGCTTAAATGCATGCAGTCGAGCAACCGATTGCCATTAAAATATGTGTAGAAAAGACAGGGAAGCCACGTGATGTTTAAAACAAGGACAATGGTGGGAAATTTTGATACACCAACCTACAAAATTATAAGGTCTTATCTACCATAAAAACCAGCATTCGAAATCTTAGCTTTTTTACCTGGGCTTTTATTGGTTGCATTGCAATGGGTTGCATATTTACCAGTGGTAAATATGCAACCCAATGCAAGCGACGATTTTAACTCATTCGACTGCATAAACTTTTCTTGTATACGTTTTTCTTATTGGGTTATATATTAAATAAGTTGGATACAAGAAGAGCTTATAATATTTTCAATGTATTTTTTTCTTTATGTAAATATTGAGATCTACAAATATTAAGTGCTTTTAAATAAAAACCTATCGTTATTGTGAATATAATTTTGTTGCTGTGTTGCGATTAGAAGTTTATGGCTTCATTTTTATTGGTGTATTTTCCTTTTTGTTTGAGAAACATTATCATACTCTGTAGATCTAATGAACTTTAAAGGTAAGCCGTGTTTTAGCTGCTGGACAAAAATATCGTGGCAGTATTATTAACTAACAAATGGGATATATTTAACGGATGGGGCTTTCTAGCCTAATTTATGAACTAATATTATTAACAAATAATTTTCTAGGGGTGCATATAACCTATTTGGATCAAGAGAATAAAAAGATTTTATGGATCGTTTTTCTTTCGTGTAACAAGTGGCTTAACACGCTAAAGATAAGATTTTTCTGAAAATCTATATCATAAAAGAATAGCTGATTCTTTGACCGTCACACAAATGTCTGCGCGTGACTTTGCATGTGCGCATGCGTATGTATATATCTGTGTTGTGCGTGAATAGCTTACCTTGATTTGCGACATTTAATATAGACATATGCACACACAATTTAATTGAGTTTGTATTAGGCTATTGGAATAATACACTCTCGTCCCACTCGGTCTTGACAACCTCTAACCTGAGCTGAGCAATAAAAGGTTAAAGTTGGATAAAAGAAACAAAAAGTAAATTTTAAACCCTAAAAAAACAGATAATGATAAGATCTTATTAAACTTTTCGAAATTATTTGTTAATGAATAGAATTATTTTTAAAACTTTTGTATAAATATTTTTAGGTTTGTCATTGAATTAAAATATACAAAATCACAAGCAAACTTACATTTGAAATTGAAAGCATCTTTGTCGTGTTGGGTATTTTCTCTTCGTCTGGCAACAACTCTTGGCTAATACGAAAAGAGTAGAAGCCATCCTTTTGAAATAATTTAATGACTCCTGTATTTAATAGATGTTCTAATAAATGTAGTATTTTAAATGGGCAAACAACTTAGATTTGAAATTTGGTCATCTTGCGAACGAGAAATCGGGGAACTGAGTTCGTTATATTCACTTGCGCGCTAATACCCATGGGAATGGTATGAAGTTATCTCCTCCCCCAGGTATGGGTTAAATAGTAGCACTTGTATCTGTCTATATTCATGAGATGAGGTATTATGTACACTATTTACATTATTCGAACTATTGTCCCCATCTTTGTCGCCACATTTATAACAACGTTTCGGCCGTTGTACGCTCCGGCCTTCTTCAGGTGGTTGGAATATCGAACTGAACTCTTTATTTCGCTCACTGGAGTAAACTGTTCTTGTTCCACGTGCCATATATAATGGATGTCAGTTGTCAGTTATCTCCGGTTAATTCCCCTCTCCAAGTTCTTCACTGCTTTAACCGGGTATTGAGCTCACATACTTTGAGTCCTGTCACTAGATCTAACCAACACCTTTATCCACTGTGCCTCAAGGACACATGGCACAGTGGATAAAGGCGTTGGTTAGATCCAGTGACAGGACCCATAAAGTGTGAGCACAATACCTGGTTAAGGCAGTGGAGAACTTGGAGAGAGAAATTAACAGGAGATAACTGAAAACTGACATCCATTAAAACATGGCACGTGGAACTAGAACAGTCTACCCCAGTGAGCGAAATAAAGGGTTCAGTTCGACATTCCAACCACCTGAAGAAGGCCGGAGCGTACAATGGCCGAAACGTTGTAAAAAATATAGCGACAAAGATGAGGATAATAGTCCGAATAATGTAAATAGAGTAGCACCTGTGCTTGGAAAAATTATTAATACAATATTCACGCACAAAAAATATATTATTGTTCTTATAATTCAACCTATGTTTTGGCTTTAGATAACCCCCAAGTGGTTGGTAAGTCGTATAAAAGCAAATCAATCAATGATCATCTTGTCGTTGGCGAAGCGGACAGGTACCGAAGTACTTAAATCAGAAACATAACAACCTGAAGAACCTTGGACGTTTCTACTTTTAGATTATTTATTTGATATGGCAATGGAAATAAATAATCTTTCAAGAAGCAAAAATACAAATATGAAATCGTAATGTATTTACAAAAAAAAAGATGGAAGACATAGATATAATCTTTCTTTTTTTTCTTTTTGCTTTTGATGTGCGTTTGTTACGATGAAAGTGAATAGATGTATGCTTGTAAATGTCTGTGTGTCGACAAAAGGAACATTTAAAAAGAAAATCAAACTTACGCTAAAGTGTTGCTCTACCCTCGTCAAAAGTAGGAGAAAAGGTAGAAACCACGGCACAGACGGCAGCTGGTACGTTTGCCAGCCGGGGTCAGAAGAAGGGGGAAATGGTCAATGGACCGGTACCTCCACTTTTCAACTTTTTACAAAGAGAAGTGGAGATAAGACAACGGCGTCCGTAGACCAGCGATGACGGAGGCAACTACTGGCCTCGGCTCTTCTTCTGAGAAGCAGACTACGGAATTTGGTAACCTGATCTGTTATCATCTGTGCGAGTGCAGGAGGGTGGGAGGATGATTTCGTAGGTAAATAGGTGGTTCTAAGACAAGCGACTAGCTTTACGTGTGAGAATACAAAAATTGTTTCATATTCTCACACGTAAAGCGGCTTTAGTTTGCGCATGCCCGCGTCTGTGTATAGAGTGAGCATGCTGTAGACGTGTGTGAATTTTTACAGATGCTTACGGATTTAAGCTTAGAACGGTACAAGGCTAAATGGATGTAGGAAGATTGTGCGCTTACTTCTATATATTCAGAGTGAACCACAAGTAGGTGGACAGTAGGTGGAATAAGTCAGTGTATCTGTTATATCATTACAATGCTGTTCATTATAACTATGGTATTTTTGGTATATTTTAAATTTTATAACTAATTTTAAGACATTTTTATGTTTATACATTCATTTTTTATATACTTTTTAAATATGCGTCCCCCGACAGGAATCGAACCTGTATCCTATACGGAACCGTCATATAGCCTGATGTGCTTTTACCGATTTCCGAGGACGCATATTTTCTATGACAATTTCTCGGACATTCAGGCCGGTAAATGTTGTTAATACTGTTTATTATAAAAAAAAAAAAAAAACAGAGCATTTACTTAAATATATGTATCTATAAAAAAAAAGAATATAAACATAAAAATGTCTTAAACTATTTGTTGGACTTTGTCCATTTCATAACTAAATTTATCTAATTTTTTTTTTCGGATAATTGTATTAGTAAATATAATTGTATATATCTCAAACAAATTTTATCATTTACTGTCCACCTACATTTGGACCACTCTATATATAAAAGATAAAGAAAAATGCTAGGCTATTAACTGGAAAAAACAAGATATCTCTTCACTTACAGTGAGGGTAAACGGTAAAATCTTTCGTTCTTATTTAGAAAACTTGAAAGAGTCTATAAGTACAGCGCACAAGTACAACAATTTAAATATCTTGGAAGTGTTTTAACAAATGACGAAATATGTGGCATAGAAATCCGAAGGCGCGTTGGAATAGCGAAAGTTGTCTTCCAAAAACTAAACAAAGTATCAAGAAACAAGAAAATTTCATCAAAAGCAAAAAAAAAAGAGTACTGAACTTCTATATAATATTGGTCCTCCTATATGACAGCCATTGCTGGGCAACCTCCTCACAGATGAAGAATAGATTTGAAACAACAGAAATGTAAATCTACAGAAGATTGGTGAGAATACCATGGACTGAACGGATTTGAGCAACGACGAAGTTTTAGAGAAAACAGAAGCAAAAAAAGACAATTATACGTAGCATCAGAAAGAAACAGTTGAAATTTCTAAGGCGCAGAATGAGGAAAGAGGGCTTGGAAAAATTAACACTCACAGGTCATATTGAAAGCAAGAGGGACAGGTAAAAACAGCGCCTAACCCACCTGTGTAAATGGTTGGGAGAACAGCGATTAGGAAAAACAGCAGAAAAAAGACAAACTTGACTAAGAATGACAAAGGACAAGAAATTAATGGAGAGACATGATTGCCCACGTGCTGAAGGGACAAGGTACATAGAAGAAGAAGAAGAAGAAGAAGAAGAAGAAGAAGAAGAAGAAGAAGAAGAAGAAGATAGTGTCTAGTACAACGCTATATGGCTCATTAGCGATCGAACTCACTAACCTTAGTCTACAAGAATATCATGTTTATTAATCTGTCTCATGCAGATATTTACGAAGGAGTGGTTGTTAGGTCCCAGTATTATTTGTTTGTAACTCATATTGATAAGTGCCTCTGGCAATTTTTCCATCTATTTATATTTTAGTAGTTATGGTCAAATTTATAACCCTTTTGTCCTCGATTGAGCTCTGAAGCGCGACGAATGATAACTGGTTAGTATATATATATATATATATATATATATATATATATATATATATATATATATGTGTGTGTGTGTGTGTGTGTGTGTGTGTGTGTGTGTGTGTGTGTGTGTATGAAAATATATAGAAAATAGGAAGGAACTGGTTAGGTAAATAATCCAAAGTTCCTTAGTATTTTTGTTATTATTTTTTAAAAATAGTGCTCGATACAAAAGTAGAGCATAAATATAATTATTTATTTAAAAATATGATTCCAACTCGCGACATAAGAGGTCTCATGTTTCTAAACAAGAGCCGAAAACTTCAATATAATTATTTGAATTAAATTGAGTTAAAGTAAGCTCTGTTCCATCTTCAAGCGAGATTTTTTTTTTGGAATAACTTATTTCTGAAATTTACGTGTTTTAATAGCATATTCATTATTGAAATCAAAATTTCCATGGTAACAGCCAGGGCAAATTGTTTAAATAGGAGGTGGTGTCGGGTGTTAATAATAAGTATCAGTATGGAGTTACTTTCATAGATGTCAAGTCAGGGTAAGGTAAGAAAGAGACAATTTATGTATGTCGGTCCTGCGAAAATAGAAAAACATATATTGTTTCCAATACCTTATCGGTAAAAAAAAAACGGATGGTCACTGAAATAACATCTAAATTGTTCTGGACAAAAGCCAGAATAATATCTGGTTTGTGTAGAGGAGCCGTGTCGACCATCCAGAAAAATATCCCTACAAAAATAAAGATTAATACCTAAGATTGGTGACGGATTCGCCTATTTTAATTTCTGTAACATTTATCAAAAAAATTATAGCTGACCGAGAAACACATAAACAGGGAAAGATTTTTTTTTTATTATTATTATTACTAAAGATATTGGGAATATTTTTCTTTCCTTTTCTTTCCCACTCATGATGATTGTGGATGAACAAAACAACTCTTGAGATTGGCTGGCCATCTGGATTGGCTCCGATTATCTTAGAATATAGTCAAGTCACTGGCTTGGAAAATCACCTAAAACAAGCAGAGTGATACAAGCTGATAAAGAAAGATTAATTACTGGAAACCCCTCTTTCGCCTCCGTCACAAAGACAGCTGTACCAGCCTTTGGAAATGGGCTGAAGTTGAATGTTGAGAAGATGGGCGAAGGAAGAGAGCGATGGTGCAAGATGAAAAGTAAAGGGAGTTGGAGATAAGGGGCAGCTTGATTCCTCTGACCACTCTCAAAACGGGACTGGAAACCCTTAAATTTAGAAAATTACTCGAGTAGACATATTGTGAAAAAAAATGATTCTAAGGGAAGGAGATAACAAAAGCCTGGTCAACCCCTCACCTGCTAGACGTAGGACTCCATATAAGCTGGAGGTTTGGATAACTAAGAGAATCCCCACACTACTGCTACTGGAATCCACATCGTTCGCCGAGACCTCCTGACCAAGACCTTGAGCTAGCCCTGAAAACCAGAACTTAGAAATTCAATTACTATTAACATAGGCTGTAAACTCCAAAGGGGTATCACGATGTCATTTGATTATTGTTGAGATGTTGTGAGTTTCCCGCGTGTCGGTGTATGAATCAAGACAAACACAGTTGTAGAGGAAAATACTGGTATATTCATAAAAGCAATTAACAATAGAGTGATTAGTAGAACGAAGGTTGGTTAGTACGAAACAATATCCAAAGTCTATAGTCCAACGGTATGTACCGGGTAAGCTTATCTGGACTGCTCACGCTGACTCTCTCTCTCTGACGCTCTGTCACTCTCTCTCCAGAGCTGACTTATATAAGAGAGACCAGTCCATTACTAGTTAGAAGGTGGGTGCGCCCCAACAATTATAACAAGTGAAAGGGTTAAAATCGGTGTATACAACAAATCATATATAAACCAAATCATTCTTTTTTGTGTAGCCCCTCGCCTGTTCTTCACTTCATTTTACTTCATCAGCCATCTTCTCACCGGCTGAGAACAAATACCCCACGTAGAAGAGAAGTGAATGGTCGTGAGGGAGATGAATGACAGCTAGATCGAATGGAACCGTGCTCATCTTCACTATACTAACGCCAAATCAGCAACACGTTGACGAGTGAGGAGGCAGTCAGATGCTAACAACAGTAGTCTGAAGGAACCTGAAGACCAACGGGGAAGTGAGAGGGTTACAAAACAATTCACTTCGAACTCAATGTCTAGAAAGTGCCTTCATCGCAAGGTCATCTACAGAAATTTTGCGTCCTGACTCTTACAGCATTTCACCATTCTTGGCAGATGTTCTTTATCACAGTGTGGGATATCTACTAACAAAAGTGATGGAAAGAAAAAGAAAAAGACACTAAAGGAATTCGGCTAGATAAAAAAAAAATTCTAAAAAAAAATTCTAAAATCCCCAGCACCCCTTGATCGTGCACATGTGTACTCGTACCAACATAACAAATTTAGTCGGACAAAGTCCTAAAAGACAAAACGCAACTTTTTGACACATTGTCATACAATATATATATATATATATATATATATATAAAATTAATTTTTTGGAGAAGTTTTTTTCGTTGGTGGCTGTTATAAAGTTGATAGGATTATTATTATTTCTGGATTTTTGTATTTTTCTTCTGTGGATTTTGTAGGCTTTGCGTTTGGCAATGTGTAGGAAATCATTCGGGTATTGGAGGAGTTTGAAGATGATTTCTTCGCAAAGGATTCAGGGGCTACAGATTGTAAAGGCTCTTACATAAAAGCTTATGATTACTTTTGATTTGATTTTATTGTTGTAGTGGGAGTAAAGGTCTGTGAAGTCATCATTCTTTGTTGGTTTCGGATAGACTTTCAGTTGACTATAAGGATACAATGAAGGTCTATCGAAAACCAGCTATTTAGGTAAGTCTCTGCCTTTTGTTCTGTTTTCGCGTTTTCTGGTGTCGCTATTTTTTTCTTGATATTTGTTTCATTAGTTATTAATTTTTTTATTAAGGTTTCTTTTGGTCAACTGATAAGCTTTCTGTTGGCTTTACCAATACTTTGGGGTTTGTGATTGATTCATTTGTTTTTTACGGTTTATCAACCTTTTGAAGGTTATTTAAAGTCAGAAATCTTTTTTCAATTGTAAGAACTTTTGGAGATAATGATAAACTGATACAAGTTCTACTAATTAGCCCATAGCCGATGGAAGAAAAAAATACATTTTTATGTTTATACATTCTTTTTATAGATACAAATATTTAAGTAAATGTTCTGTTTATAATAAACAGTATTAAACAACATTTACCGGCCTGAATGTCCGAGAAATTTTCACAGAAAATATTCGGAACCATCATTTAGCTTGACGAGCTTTTAACCGATTTGGCCACAGAGGAGCGTTCGGTTAGCAAGGTGGAATTTACTGTATTTGAACTTCAATCTTCTATGAATTTCTCACGTACATTCATATCTGCTCATAGCGTATCAAATGTAAACAAAAGACGTCACACATTATGAAATGGACAAAGTCCGACAATTATTTTAAGACATTTTTATGTTTATACATTCTTTATATATATATATATATATATATATATATATATATATATATATATATATATATATATATTAATAAATACACATACACCTATGTTTGGTGTGCGACTAAAGTTTCGCTGGTTACCTAACTCGTCGGGCACAAGATATAGCTTATTGCTTATTTTAATTTTCCACCCGCTCTTATTTTAGACTGATTATCTCACTCTAACCAGTCAAACGTAATTTACGAACAGGGCCCATCGTCCAAATTTAAATTTTTTTAGCGTACTTCAATTCCCCTTTTCTACTTTTTTTTTTTTATTATTGACCCATACCTTCACTTCATTTCCTGCACTTAAACCCGAGTATTGCTTTTGTAATATTTTTGTACTATTTTAATTTTGAACTATGAATCAATGTCCATCCCATGAGATTCTTGATAAAAGAAAAATCTACAATGTTAATGGTGCTGACCTGCCATCTCGGCTTCAGTCACTTTCCCACCTCCGTAATATAGCTTCCATTTGCATTTTCTATAAATACTTTCATGGTAAGTGTTCGGATGAATTTTCCTCTATGGCACCCAGACTTTATGAATTTAATCGAAGTACTAGATTGGCGGTAAGGTTTCATCATTTTACAGCTAAAATAACTAGATGAAACCCTAAGTTCTATACTAATAAGTGTCTGTTATTGCACGTCTTGCTTGTGGAACTCTCTACCAGCTTCTTGCTTCCAAGTCAACTTTGATGTTTCAAAATTTAAATGCAATGCCAATCGTAATCGTCTGTCTTCTTAATTCTTGTTCTTTTATTGTTCTCTCTCCTTAATAGTTTTCTTTTTCTCATAGTCTCTAACACTCAATAATCCCTTGCATCTTAGTGGCTTTATTGCCTTGCTTGGTGTGAAATGATTAGAAAAAACTATGCCGAGCTGACCGTAATTACAGTTTCTGGGAGAGATCGCATAACTTGATGTGATCAGTAGTTGAACAAAATCAATACGCTAGAGACCTCGGTCACGAAGACTTGTGACTTCGTGCTAGTACAACCGTCGACGGCTTCCGAAAAGTTCCCTCGATCCAGTTTCATTCGCGAGGCTAGAGTCAACCGGAGGTATGGTTTTCAGGCACTTCTCAACGGTTCGAACCCTTGGATCGCCCCCCACCTTCAGGCCGATATCATAAAAAAGTTACCTGCATCACAATTCGACCATGATGAGATTCGAACCTGAGTCCCATAGTTTCGAACGCCAACTCATCCAGCTTTTAAATATGTAAGTAATATAAAAATGCACCTGAGAACAGAAACAGGATCACGTGATTTCACATATGAACACAAAAAGCAAACTACCTTCACCCACCCACTCACTCACGCACTTCCTCGTGTATTCTTTATAGCATCCGACTATATTTTTGTTTCTTTCATAAAGGATATCGGTTAAACGAACACTGACGAATTCTCCACCTTCGGCCCTGAATTGATCATCAAAGACAATCGAAACTTGGTGTCAGTTCAATAGGATTTCTCTAGTAAACTACATTTATTGCAAATTCAGTTCTATTTTTCATATGACCTGCTTTAAAAAATATGTCATATGAAAAATAAACAAAATGGATTCTGTGTCCTATCAAAATACAGCAAAATTCCGAAGTACAAAGATTGAGTCTTGTATTCGTTAAAAAGAGATCGCTGTCATTTTTAGTTTTAATAATCAACTGCTGTGGACATTTTTGCGTTCCATTTGCATTTTCATTCCCAAAAGGGAATAAGTTCGGAATAAGCATGCGCGTACGCATGGAATCCTGGGAGAAAATTAACTTACCGAGTCTTGTGCAAAGGTATGATACACTGTTAATGTTAATGTAAATTATATGTTTTTTAATCTTAGCTTAGTCTGGAACAAGATCAAATAGGAATCGTATCTTTCTATGAAGACTGAATTTTTCCAGTTTTTTCTGAACTCCGACACCAACCATTACTGTCTATAGGTAACATGTATCAAATAAAGAGAATTACAAACCTTATTTTAGTTCGATAAAAGGCTAAATAAGTGTGTATGGTGGATATATAAGAAGATTGTTTTACACCAGTCTTGCCAGAGAAGAGAGCTACTTGACTGCTGTCCTGATGCATTGTGGGTATTTGACACGCGTACTCAATTGACCTATTTCAGATGAGAGTCGAAAGATGAAACAGAAAAAAAATTGATTTACAGATTACATCAAAATAACTTGTGTAACTTCTGCAAATATTTAAAAGGCGTTTATCCTATATGACAGAGAATGCTGGAGTGGACAATCTCACAGATGATGAGAAAACTGAAGTCAACAAAAATGTGGTTCTACAGAAGGATGCTGAGAATACCAAGGACGGAGCGCGTAAGTAACGAAAAAGTCTTAAGGAAAACAGAAGAAAAAGACCCTTATAATCAAAATCAGAAAGAGCTGAAATTTCTTGGATACATAATGAGGAAGGAAAGTTTGGAGAATTTGACACTCACAGGACATATCGAAAGCAAAAGATACAAGAGGAAGCAGGACATATACTTAAAGGGTTAGGACAAACGCTGCTAAGAGCTAAAAGGATAAGAGGCTGTGGAGAGCTATGATCGCTCAGGTCCTGAAGGGACACAACACATAGAAGAAGAAGAAGAAGAAGAAGAAGAAGGGTGTTAATACCGATTCTATTTTTCACGATGTTAATCCTCAATACACCCACAGAAAATAGCAACTCTAAAGATTTTTACCTTCGTTGTCAATCTTGACGGGGGCGATGAAAGGCTGCTACCTTTCTTAATATCTTTCCAAACTAGCAGAGGGAGGGTTATATAAATGTAAGTTATTATCTATTTGGCCTAGAATCACTATCATCGTTATATCAGATTACTTCACCAATATAAGAATCCTGCAAAGAATCTGCTTGTTTGCCTACCTAGACTGCTATTTTTTTTATTTTTAAAGAAAGAGTAGGCGTCAAGTTGCTATAAATAAAACGAACGATGGTCGCTTCACAGTACAATTTATCCTCTATGAATGTTAGGTCGAAAATGTTCTTTCTCCTTCCAGTTTTCTAATGGCGTCGCGTCCGTTCAGAAAAGGAAAATGAAGAACAAGTCCTGTTCAATGAATCACTTCAGACCAACCAGTTCTAACAGACGAGACTTTGAAAATAATGACTCCGCCTCTCTTAAGGATTCATTAATGAACACCCCTCCTCTCTTAAAGATTCCTTATAGTTGGCTATACAAAATTAAGCAATTTTTTTATACTTATGTCAGAGGGTATCCCCCAGACGAGGCTCTGCCGAGGGGCGGAGTGTCGTCTCAGGAAACTGACTCCGTTTTTACGTGGTCTGTAGGGAATTTTTGCCCGAGCCTACGGGCTCGGATACCCCACTTTAAACTCGGTCATGTGCCACATCTTGCTGCGTGGGATAGCGGGTAAATAATTATACAAAATTAAGCAATATCGTATCATAATAAAAATGACAGAAAAAACTATGAAAATTAAATTAAACCAAATTCTGCCACGATGGATGTGAAGATAGCTTAATGGTTAGCGATTTGGAATGAGAATTCACTTTTGCACAAATATTCTTGGGAAAAGTTCGTATCCATCTGTTCTTTCATCGGCTGCCGGTTAAATAGCAAAGCAGACCGGGCTATCTAGCTGTAGTTGTCAACGAGGCCAGGAGAAAGACAATTTTGAATTAGAAACCCAGTCACTTCATTCTTTACAAACTTGGTTAGAGATCGAGTGCAGTTACTATGTCCCTAAAACAAAAAAAAAATGATACTTAAATAAATACGATGTTCTTGACACCAATTGGTATTGGACCCTAAGTATAGGGTGGATAAAACCCATAACATTTTGTCGATGCGTTTCGTCTTCCGACTTTTTCAAGGCAAAAATGAAATCGAAATGTTTTTGTTGTTATAGTTACATTAAAAATACAAATTTAAAAAGATAGACGCTTCTGTCTAAGCCTTTTTTTCTGGTTAATGTAAATTACCTTTATAGTAAGGGATTATTTTTTTTTTTTCCATGTTGACAATATATATATATTCATTTGATGCCAATCTGTTTTGTCCACAGAATTCATCTTCTGGGAATTTAATATATATATATATATATATATATATATATAGTGAGAGAGAGAGAGAGAGAGAAAGGATAGAGAGAGAGACAGGCAGACACAAAGACAATGTGAACATAGAAATCAATACTGTATGATGACTGTTCGTTTCACGCTTTATTACGATCTTTAACCTTCGAACGTGTTCTGATGGTACTGAGGCATGAAATTGACAGTCACTATGCAGTGTTGATTCCTATAGACAAACCATTTCTCTCTTTAAGTACACACACGTACACATACATACATACATACATATATATATATATAAAGAATTAATGGATTTATTTTTTAATCCTACATTTTTATTATTTCAAACGTTATTATAGTGGATACTTCGTATCTGAAATAGACGCCACATTTTTATTTATTAAACAGTGGATATTACGTCTATTGGTCTGCACATTCGAAAAATCTTCCTAATGAAAATGCGTTCCCTGAAAAATAGGGACGCAAGTTCGATCCCTGCCGGGAAACATATTTCGTATTTATTTTTATTTATCTACTATAATAATGTTTGTAGTAATTTATTCTCTCTCTCTCTCTCTCTCTCTCTCTCTCTCTCTATATATATATATATATATATATATATATATATATATATATATATATATATATATATTGCTCTGTTTTAATTAAACAGTATTAATTATATTTAACGGCATCAATGCTCAAGAAATTTCGTATAAAAATAACGTATAAACAGAAAATATATTAAATAATAGTCAAACTTACTCCATTTCATTTTATATATATATATATATATATATATATATATATATATATGGGATAAATTTTGAGAGAGGGAGAGAAAATTTTATTAAAACCCTAGCCTGGCAAAACCTTAATAATCCTAATCAGCTATTTCGGGTAGATGGGGCTCAACAGCTAAAGGGGGCAGTCCATATAGAAGAAGGAAAACCCTGATTTCAACCCTCCGCTGCCTTGGAGTCATATCCAAAACAAGGTAAAGGCTATGGAAGTAAATCCAAACAGACATCCCGGAGTGTAGCCGCAAAGTCGGTTGGCTGTCAACACTGACAACTTTCCGTTAACCGCAGCAGCCAAGCCGACCTCAAAGGTAGTGTGTATTCCTTTGGATCTTGTCGATACGGGCTAAAGGGTGACCAGGCCAGCGCACTGAATGGGTCACTCCAGTTTCACAACGAAAGGACTGAATTTTGACAGACAGATAGATAGATAGATAGATAGATAGATAGATAGATAGATAGATAGATATGAATAGTCTCAGATAGATAGATAGATAGATAGATAGATAGATAGATAGATAGATAGATAGATAGATAGATATGAATAGTCTCAGATAGATAGATAGATATGAATAGTCTCAGATAGATAGATAGATATGAATAGATAGATAGATAGATAGATAGATATGAATAGATAGATAGATAGATAGATATGAATAGTCTGAATAGATAGATAGATATGAATAGATAGATAGATAGATAGATAGATAGATATGATATGAATAGTCTCAGATAGATAGATAGATATGAATAGATAGATAGATAGATAGATAGATAGATATGAATATCAGATGAATAGATCAGATAGATAGATAGATAGATAGATAGATAGATAGATATGAATAGTCTCAGATAGATAGATAGATATGAATAGATAGATAGATAGATAGATAGATAGATAGATAAATAATATGAATAGTCTCAGATAGATAGATAGATAGATAGATAGATAGATAGATAGATAGATAGATAGATAGATAGATAGATATGAATAGTCTCAGATAGATAGATAGATATGAATAGATAGATAGATAGATAGATAGATAGATAGATAGATATGAATAGTCTCAGATAGATAGATAGATAGATAGATAGATAGATAGATATGAATAGTCTCAGATAGATAGATAGATATAGATAGATAGATAGATATGAATAGTCTCAGATAGATAGATAGATATAGATAGATAGATAGATAGATAGATAGATAGATAGATATGAATAGTCTCAGATAGATAGATAGATAGATAGACAGATAGATAGATAGATAGATAGATAGATAGATAGATAGATAGATAGATAGGAAAAAAACTCTTAATAAAGAGAATATATCTTTGCTTCTCTTTGAAATGGGGCATATATATCTATATTTCCAAATTTTAACTGAGTACAGCTCATGACCAGACAGGGGGAGATCAGCGTAGAAAGATTGTGCTACAGCAATCTTCAAAGTAAGGAAGACTAGGGGGCTTTCCTAGAAAATCAGCATTTGAAATCCTAGTTTTATTACTTGGGCTCGAATAACCAACCAATATAGCCAAGGGAAATACTTAACTATCTCGGTCACGGGACAAAGTCATGTGATCGGCCCGTTTGTAGCAATGCCAAGCTTACACTTGAAACATTGAATTCTCTAATAAACAATTCTACAGATAGCGAGAATTATTTGCAAAAATATATTGGGCATGAATCCTATTAAATAGGTTCTACTTCCTATCTTCCATCTCCTTTGTACCGCCCACTCACTTATATATATATATATATATATATATATATATAGAAAAAAATTGCTTTGTAGTCATAGATTAAAGTAACTTCCATCTTTGTTGTTTTAATGCGTATTGATCTGATATAATCAATATTTCTTTTTATTTTATGACCAACTTATTGTGTATTTTGTAATTTATATTAAAAAAAATGACGTGAAAATTACCGTATCGAGAAAATTGTTCGAAAGTATTTATTCGAAAAACATTTATTCCAATGGTAAATTGCTTTAATGATATTTAATCGAAAGGACAATTATAATAAATTATTCGAAATGCAAATTTTTTATTGCAATAAAAAAATTAAAATTAAATGAGGAAATACACAAATGATAATTATTCGAAATGCAAATATCGTTAATAAAACAATTTAGTAAGAAAAATCCTTATAACCTTAAGTTATATGATACTGCACGTAAATAGTCAACTACTGAAAAGTACTCGTTAAAAAATTCCACTAATTTTGCCTTTGTAATATGATTTTCTTGTAAGTCCTGTTCTCTTTTAAAACCCTCAAAGAATTTCCATATTTTGGGATGATGGGATGACACTTGTTGCAAAAAAAAAGCCCTATTACATTTACTTACGTACTAATAGCTTTGGAAAAGGTATGAATCCAACCCTTGGGGTAAATAGTAGGACAGACTAGGTCGTATAGTGGCAACCGGTCTATGAAAAGGATAACTCTGAATTCAAAACTTACGGCGGATCATTTGAGGAACCAGTTCTTTGTATTCGGCTCTCTTCCAAAAAGTGTGGTTCTTCGAGAACTGAGCTGTTTGATCGATTATATGAACATTGTTCAAAAATAATTGTTCGAAAAACATTTATTCGAATTGTAAATTGTTTCAATGAAAATTAATCCTTATAACCTTAAGTTATATGATACTGCACGCAAATAGTCAACTATGGCTCTTGAGCCTTGTACAGGGTGAACATAAAAAAAACAAAAAAACATATGAAACATTGAAAGCAATCGGACCGGAGCGAAACATCGAGTAACCTAAGTAATGAGCTTGCTTAAATGGATTATAGAAGAAATTCTGTATGATAGTAAATAGATAAGTATTTGAGCTACAAGGGATAGAAGGTTGTGGAGAGACGTGATCGTCAACATCTTGAAGTGACACGGCACATAAAAGATAAGCTAAAAACTCTTCCGTTGCTTCAGTTATTATGGATACAAGTTTTATTATCATATAAACGGTGAAGTGGTCTCTCAAAGTCATGCTTATAGAACAATGATATTCGATTAATAATAATAAATAACATATCGAACGACATAGGATCAAGTGGTTCGGACACCTCACTCGTATGCCTATCAACCAACCAACCCTACGAGTATATACCCTAGGGTATCGAAAGTTCAGTGGAGGTACCTATATAAAAGAAATAAAGAAAAAATCATTCACACACACACACACACACACACATATATATATATATACACACACACACATATATATATATATACACACACACACACACACACATATATATATATATATATATATATATATATAGTGTAAATTACAGTAGAAATTTAACTTTTAGTAATAAAAACCATTCTGAGTTGGCTTTCTTCATGGACCACCAAAATATCATTGTGGGCCCCCAATTTGTTATATTTTGCCTGTGGACCCCTGAAAATATTACATGGACCCCTAGGGCCCATGTGGATCCCGTATGAGAACCCCTGCACTACTTTATTTACACATCCTCTGATGAGCAGTAGCCAGCTCGGTAGCCAACTTTCGAGTAAGGATCGGAAGAAGTTTTGGGACCCAGCAACCTCGGATTTTTCCCTACGAGAATCCTAGTTACGTATATACACTGACGTAAAACATCAATGTTACACTCAAGATTATGTGTTTCGATTTACGCAAGATTGAACTTTTTTTTTTATTATTTTTGGTATTTTTAAAATATCATTTTTCTTCAAGACCTATCGTAGACGATCATGACTCTCCACGGCTTTTTCTTTATTATCTGTGAATTGCCATACACTCTAATTGATTGATTTGTTGTTTAGCGGCTTATCAAATCCTTGTGGATTATTTAAAACCGAAACATGTTTTTGAGTATAAGAATAATTCTTTTTTGCGAGTGAATTTTGCATTAACAATTTAAGACGACACATCTTTTGGGGCGAATTCTCGAGAGAAAAAAGAATGCTTAAATTCAGTTTTACATGTTTGGGTTTTATTCAAATTATAAAAGTAGCTTTTAAAATAATAAAATTTACCGGGGAAGTATACATTAATAGCAATGTCAAGGGAAAACACGTGCATTTGATACGCCTATTTCTACCGGGAGAATGCAAGGAAGACTGGAATAGATGGCAAGAACGAATCAGAATGAATATTGTGGTACTGGAAGAATTCAAGGAAGACTGGAATAGACGGCAAGAACGAATCAGAATGAATATTGTGGTACTGGAAGAATGCAAGGAAGACTGGAATAGATGGCAAGAACGAATCAGAATGAATATTGTGGTACTGGAAGAATGCAAGGAAGACGAGAATAAACCACAAAAAGGAATCAGAATTAATATAACAGTACTGAGAAAAGCCAAGGAATTTCTTCTAGCGACAGATGGCGTTGACAAAAGCAGTGTAAAATAAAAGGTTGGAAAGCTTGCTCTCTCTCTCTCTCTCTCTCTCTCTCTCTCTCTCTCTTCCTCTTTCTCTTCTATCTCCCTCTTTCTCTTCTCTCTTTTCCCCCTCTCTCTACTCTACTCTCTCTCTCCTCTCTTTCTTTCTCTCTCCTCTCTCTCACTCCTTATATTCTTGTTTATTTTCCTTATACTCCTTATATTCTCCTTATATTCTTGTATATTTTCTATTTAGTTTGCTAAGGCAATAAAATTTGTTGCTATTAATTGTACAATATTGCTTATAATTACATTCCTATCTCCTGTTCGAGAAAGCTTCCAAGAACACCAATGATACTTCACATACTTACTAATTAGTTTACATTATCTCTTCCACGAAATATATCCCTTCAATAACTGGAAATCCTGCAACATAAAATTAGTTATCCCAATACATTTTCTTTCCTAAAATATTCGTCATTTAGAGAACTATTAAATTCATTGAAAATTGAAGAAATTCTTGGCTGGCGGTAAGAGTCTATTTGCCTGACACATTGGTAATCCGTAGCAAAAAGATTGTAACTTTCATAGAATTTGGAGTGGTGCCTAGATATTTACTAAACCTAGCTTAGTACGGCACAAAGCCAAATTGTAATAAATGGTTGTAGGAAGATTGCGTGCGTCAATCTTCCACGTAAATACGGCCTAGCTCTATTTAAAAAAAAAAAAAAAAAAGAAAAACAGTATCCAAAATCCATTTTTAATAGATTCGAACAAAACTACTAGCACCATTGAGAAATGCAGAATGACATCAACCATGTCATGTTACGATTAACGAGCTACTCAAGCAGATCATGTCTACTGTGCAGATCCTAAGTATAAAACTAATCTAAGATATAGATATAACTAGAAAGAATAAGATAGATAGATAGATAGATAGATAGATAGATAGATAGATAGATAGATAGATAGATACTAGGTGCATTGCAAAAGTTTTGATACTTTCTTAGAATTTTTTTAGAATTGTCTAAGATTATTGTAATTTTAGCATCTTATTACTATACATCTAATAAGCTGACCTGCCACCTTTTGTTATCCCAGATTCAAGGAGACGGTTGTAACAGCTCTTTGAACACACACTACTAAACACTGGTTGTCACGACGAGTTTACAGAATGAAGTCAGAACGTGAAGACAATTTGGAAGTGTTGCGTTGACAGAAATGGGCACCGAAACCGCTCCTAACCCTCCCTACAATCCAACAGTAGACAACGAAATTGACACAATAGCCAACACATAACCACGAAAACCAATCAAATGTTCTTTAGTGAATCAATTCCACTCATATGTCGTAATTTATGCAAAAAAAAACAAAAAAAAACACGACAGATTAAAACACATCAGTCGTTTTGATGACATTGAGAAGACAGTGGATGTTGTGCTTTGGGTGACTTCCATGGGGCCTTTACGAAGTGGTTGAAGTGCTACAACAAGGGCATTGAAGTCAGAGGATCTTACTTTGAAGGAGATTAGTGTTTTGTACTTCTTTGAAATTAATAAATGTCTAGCCTGAAAATGTCTCAAAACTTCTGGATTGCAACTCGTACATAAATCTAAATTGGTTTAAAATGTTCACTTTTCAAAAAAAAATTTTCTTTGTTCAATAGTAATTCAGAATTTTACCCGTGCCATTCAAAAATGGTCCTTACAGTCATTAGGTTTTATATATTTTTCATTTTGATCACCGGGAACCTCTCCACCACCACTAACTGATTTTTCCCTTTGATTTAAATTAAATTTAAATTTAATCACGTGAATGACTCCTATCAAAAATATAGAAGGAGAAAGCCATAAGATGGGGATCACATCGGTAAGATCATTTTGATCGGGAGTGGGGGGGATCACAAAACCCCACTGATTTTTTTTCCCTTTGACTTCAATTAAATTTAGATTTGAACAAGGGATTGACTCCTATCCAAAATATAGCAGGAGAAAGCCAGAAGATGGAGGTCACATCGACAACATCATTGTGTAATATTGAAATGCACCATTTTTCTCCACAAATTAAACAATGATTTAAAATCAATCATCATTTTCTTACAAAAAATTTGGGACACGCAGCAAGGTGCGGGTAATTCGGCTAGTCATTAAAAAGCAAAAAAAATCGACCTCCACTTTATGTCCAGTAAAATCTATTAGTTTAATCATGACTTGTTATGTCCATACTATTATTAGGTATTCATATATCAATCTTGAAAGAGCTAATAAATTGCCAATACAAGGGAGATAACTCTAGTCATAAACATTTACATTGCAAAACCCTCTTAGTCTATCAGATCGTAAGATTACGAATATATTAAAAAAATATTTACTGAGCTTAACATGGCATAAGAAAAGATAGGATCAGGTAGATTGCGTTGTGCTAGCCTTCCTAGTGACAAAAGCCTTCTAAATAAACATTCGAAATCCGGACTTTATACACGAGCCCAAAACCCGACGAGCACTAATTGGAAATACGCGACTACCACAGTCATCAGGTGGATCAAATGAATATAGCAAAAGAAAATCAAGGTATAGGTAAATAAATAAAGAGAGAAGAGATAAAAGGAACAATGTAGCAACTTAGCAGAAAGGGAGAAAGAGTTAAACATGTGAGAGTGAAGAAAAGTAACAATAAGACAAGGTACAAAAGAGAATTGGTACCATAGAAAAATCAAGAAAAAGAGAAGTAGCTCTCATTGATAGGAAACACAAGATAAATAACATACCTCTACGAAGCAAATAAACTTGAAACGATTTCTCGGTCCGTTTGTTTTAATACGTTCTTTTGTACGCATGCGTGCGCGTGGAACAATCACATCTGTTATCACGGGTATAAAAATGAACGAATCATACGTTGCCATAGACTGACTGTAAAGAACATAAGTGATAAAAATAATGATTTGATATTTAAGCCCACATAAATATGTTCTCAATGTCCTACCCGTTTGACTGGATGTTACTAATCTACCGTTTAGGATGCCACGTCGTAAACGGAGCAATGGTTAGCTCTTGCATATATAACCTTATAACATAAATATCAACTTGGGAGTATCGATGTGCAGTAGTGGTTACCAAAGAAGTCCTACCGACCATTATATCGTAGTAAAATCAGTCTTAGTTGCTATAAACTTCTAACTATGCTAAATTAAGTCATTCAGAGTGATACAGGAGCCGAGGAAGATTCCAGCTCCCTCTCAGATTTTGCTCGAACTGGGAACGAAACAAGACTAAATTTATGCTTTTGACAATATTACTGAGCCGAATTGTGTTATTGTCTAAATTTGTTAATGTCATTACTTTTCAAAATAAATAGGAAAATTAATTTTCGTTTTTTTAAACATTCTAAATGTCTGTATAAGTCTTATATGTGGTAAAATCTATAGGTCTCTCCTCAGAAGACAAGTACAAAAAGGTAGCAAAAAAAGTGCATGTAAAATCAAAGCGCCAAAAATATTTACACTCGGATAATAGATAAAAAAAAGATATTTATTTTATGAAATAATCAATTAAAAATAATCGATAATCAGGAATCTTTAAAACTCAAAATCTGATTTAGCAACCCCCATCATTTGATATCTAACACTTCCACTTTTAACCCCTAATTTAACCTCTACCCCTGCCTGCTTTTACGTATATCCATTACACTATAACGTGTAATGGATATCGGCTCAGAATGTGAAATTGGACAGTCAAGTTCTAATTCCAGTCGGGTTTGTTAAATACCCTTGAGAAAGATATCACGCCATCTCTTCTCCTCCGATATGTGAGTTGAATAGCAGGACAGACTCAGTCTTATAGCCTTGGTTGGCAAAAGATTACCTCAACATAGATACAGTCTATTTCAAACCGTTCTGTATACGGCTATCCGTATACAGAACGGCTTGAAATAGAAGTAATTTTTGTTTTTTTGCAGTAAAATATACACACACGCACATACATACATACATATATATATATATATATATATATACATACATATATATATATATATATATATATATATATATGTGTGTGTGTGTGTGTGTGTGTGTGTGTGTGTGTGTTTAAGGTTTGTATTCATCGCTTCTTTTTTCGGCTATCGGTTAAATAACAAGGCAAACCCGGCTATCTAGCAACTAGGCTAGGAGAAAAACATCCTTGAATTAAAAACCCAGTCACTTCAAGCATTACAAACTTTGTTAGACACCCGGTGCAGTTACTATGTCTGTAAAACAATAAAAAAAATGACAGACTTCAATAAATATAATGTTCTTGACACCAACTGGTATTGTTCCCTAAGGAAGGGTGAATGAAACCCATTATATATATATATATATATATATATATATATATAATACAAGTAAAGGTTTGTCCTTAGCTGATTCAGTATCCCGACTTCAGAATTTTG
Source organism: Acanthosepion pharaonis (assembly GCA_903632075.3). NCBI lineage: Eukaryota > Metazoa > Mollusca > Cephalopoda > Sepiida > Sepiidae > Acanthosepion > Acanthosepion pharaonis. The sequence continues at coordinate 778,069 of CAHIKZ030003536.1, forward strand.
TAAACGGTCCCTCTCGCAATTACTCCGTCCAATCGTTAGAGGTTAGAAGCAACTGACTGCTTATGCTCTATGATTCTTTATTTTTCTTTTTTATATGCACTTTTCATTTGTGCAAGTTTGTTTTTTTGTTTTTGTTTTTTTTTTGTTTTTTCAGATTGTGTGTCTGCATTCCCGCGAAGTTCGAATGACAATCAAGTTCGTTAAATTCACTTACTTGAGACACAGGCATGAATCCATCTCTTCTATATGACAAAGACAGGCTGGGTCCTATCAGCTTAAACGCAATCTTCAGGCCATGTGTTTAAACATGAAACAAACTGTCACCGCTGGGTGTTGGCATCAATGTCCACTTTTCTATTTACATACGCTCTATCCCTGATGTTGAGCACATACTATAAAAACATATTTTTATCCTTATATATATATGTGTGTGTGTGTGTGTGTGCGCGTGCGTGCGTAGTAGTAGTAATAGTAGTAGTAGTTTTATTAATTTTTATTGTATTGTTTCAATCTTTGAATACAGTGTAGTACATTTGAATCAACAGGTAAACGAAGAGTAAGGTAAAAGAAAAAATGAAAATTATGATGAAACAACAAAAGCGAAACATGAAATTGGAAATAAAAATGGCTGTTGCTCCTCATTCTTAAAAGCTCCAATCTGTTATATAGGAATAAAGTGTTGCTGCCGACACTCGAGTTTGAACATAGATCGCCAGTGAGCCAACACATGCGATCCCATTATTGAATTAAGTAGACCACTGACCATAGAGGAAACGCATATATGTAGGAAGTCGCGTGACGTATAGATTAATAGCTATTTCTAGTCTATCCTCTATACTATACCAGACCCCATTTCTACTCTGCCCTCTATTATTATACGGACCGCTATTCACTATACTATTTCTCTACTCAGATTCTATTCTATACGGGTTACTTGTCGAGCGAGCATTAATCGAGCAAATACTATTAGTGCGAGTGCTATTCGAATGCGTCTGACACCAGTATTGTTCAACGGCGTTATTATAGTTGTATCTGCGATTATAAAGTCTCTATTACAAAGAGCATTATGAAATAAAAATCTAACCAGTTGGGATTGTACGTTGAACGAAAACTTTAATCGTGATAAAAGAAAATATATAAACATAAAATTTTAGATAATATAGCTGCCCCAGTTGTATTTTGATATTTGTTCGATATTTCTTTACTGGATAATCGCTCCACCACGGCGTACCTTCAATTATTACGTTTTAAAATGATTTAAAAAGATATTAACGTTCAACAATTCATTCTAATAAATGAAAAATAGTGAGATTTTTAGTTGGTTGCACGAACTTTTTTTTTTCTTTTTAACTTTTTTCATTTTTTCCTTTTTTGTTTTCTTTTTCCTTTTCTTTTTTTATTCATTTTCTTTTTTTTATTCATTTTCTTTTTTTATTCATTTTCTTTTTAGTGTTCTTTCTTTCTCACTCTCTCATTAACTCTCTCTCTCACTCTCTCTCTCATTCACTCTCTCCTTCTCTCTTACGCTTCAAGGAAAATAATAGTTAATCAGTTTTAATAAAACACATTAAATGCAATCCGTCAAATACGCGCACACAGATATAAAAATAATCAGAAACACAGACGCACCCGCACATACATATACACACACACACATGCATAAACGTTAAATAGACACGTCCATAAACATAGACAGACACACAGAAGCAGATACACAAAAAGAGGTATACATAAACAGAGATGTACAAAAAGCATAAACAAACACACAGACACACACGCGCGTACGCGCATACAAATATATATATAAATAGACACACACAGAGGCATTCATGCATGCAGATATATACATAACCATGGATATACACGCAAAAGATATACACAAATATAAACAGGCAAATACATGCAACCAGACACAAAGACACACGCAGATCTGCAAAGACACAGACACACACACGCAATCACTGCTCTTAACAAACACCATTTTCACTCTTATATGTGACACTTCACTTTCCTGTTTGTTTTTTTTTCTGTGAACTTTCATGTATACAGATTTTTTTAAATTTACTCTTTCCACTTTATTCGTCTTCTTTTCTTCTCTCTCTCTCTCTCTCTCTCTCTCTCTCTTTACCATCTTTTTTCTCTCTTTTTCTTTCCTTTCGTTCTTTTCCCTCTTATTATCTTTTTATCTCCTCTTGTTTTTATGCTCTTTCTTTACCTTTTCTTTACTTTCTTTTCTTTTCCTTTTTAAATTTATCTTCCATTTTATCTTTTCTTCCCTTTCTTTGTTTTGCCTCTTTACCTTCTTTTTCGTCTCTTTTATTTTCTTTATTTTTCTCTTCCTTTCTTTCACTCTCTTTTCTCTTCTTTTTCTCTTTTCTCTTCTTTTTTCTTTCTTCTTTTCCGTTTCCATTCTTTTCCCTTTTCTTTTCCTTGCCTTTCCCCTCTTTTGACCCTATCACTTTACTTTTTTTCTTTTCATTTACTTTTTAATATTTACCTCTGCTTTACCTTATTTTCTTTTCTCATTTCTTTTCCTTTTCTTTAGTTCCTTTTCTTCTCTTTCCTCTTTTTCCCCCTTCTTTAACTCTCTATTTCCTTTTTTATCTCTTTCTCTTGTTTTATTTCCTTTCTTTCTTTTTTCTCTTCTCTCTTTCCTTTCTCCCCCCACCCCCATCTTCCTTTCCTCTCTCTTTCAGTCTTTCTTCTCTATCTTTGTTTCCTTTTCTTCACTTTCTCTTTCTCTTCTTTAGTCTCCCTCTTGCTTTTCCCATCTCTCTTTCTCATCCTTTAACTTCTCTATTCCTCACATTCGCTTCATTGAAATTGCACTTTCTCTGTCATAAATCACACACCCGCAGGCATTCACTCCGGTGTATTCAACATTTATTTTTTTCAAAACAACATTGTTTTTTGTTGTTTTTAACTAACCTGTTGTGTCAAGTTGGCTTTCCATACCATTTCGCGCTTGTTCCAATTCGTCTTTTTTCCGGGTAACAAATATTATTACGTCAGTTAATTTTGTAACTTTTTTTAAAAAATTGTTGGTAAACCAAAAAATGCAGGTGGTTCACTTGGCTAGTTCACAAAATATCCGGGATAGAATATTTGTTTTATTTTTTATTTATTTATTTATTTTTTTTTTTTTTTGCTAATCTCCGTTTAAGTGTTTTACTTTTGTTCCTCTGCTAGTTCCTAGAATCGTGGTCGCTGTACGAGATGGCAAAAACTTTAAAACGACGAATGTTTGTTCGTTGAAGAGTTACAGAGATGGAATGGTGGGGGGATTCCTTGTATTCAAATTTGATTGGATAACAGCTACTGGTGACGGCATTTATAATTAATTTCACAAAAGGGCTGCCGAGGTCACTACCCGGCTGTCAAGTTGTTTTTTATTGCTTCTATATTAGAATTTACGATGTAAGACAAACCTTTCCTCCTTCCTACATTGCTTTTATTGTTTTTGCAGTTTCTTTGTTTCCATTTTTTTTCTTTTTCTTTTTTTAGGAAGTTGAATAAGAATTTGTGTGGATATTTATTTTGTTTAGGTGTAAAAATTTGTTTACACTTTCAATGTATTGTTTTGTAAGTATATTCATTAATTAGCCAAAAAAAAAAAAAAAAAATACAGCATAGCATGATGAAAAAAAGGCCCCAAACTTAATAAAAACAAAGTTTTATCGTCAAAATGTTATGTTATTATTAAGAGGAAAAACTAAGGTATTTTTAATTAGTCTTTAAAAAATTTTAATTCTTTCTAGCACGTTCGAAATTTTGGTAAAAATTTTGTTTTTTTGACGTAATTTCGAACGTGCAAGAAAGGATTAATTGTTTTAAAAAAATAATCAAAGAATACTTTGATCTTTCCTCTTAATAATAATATAAACATTTAGACGATAAAAAATGGCCTTTTTCATCAGAGTACACTCTTTTTATCAAAGTATTAAACATACCTATAATTCAAACAAAATGTTTTTTCCTTTGTAGATATATATACAATATTTTTTTTAAATTTAACAAATATTGTGCCTAATGCAAACAAAATATTTTATTTTATCAATACATACCTACATAGTATATAAATTGTTGCAGATTTTATAAGCATGTAAATGAACTGATAAACATGATAATATGTAACTTTTTGTAAAATTTTACAAGCGCATAAATGAACTGATAAACATGGTAATATCGTGTAACTTTCTGAAGCGAGTTCCAATCTGCTATGCTATTTAAAGGTTGAGTGTATGGTGTATTGTAGGATTATGCCTGTTCACATATAAACAATTAATGTAGACGTAGCAAAATATTTGGGGTTCTACTGTGGGCCGTTTACTCTTTTTTTATATAGTAACTGTAAGGCAATAAAATTTTCAATGTCTCTTGGATATGTCCATTTTCTTTTTCTGGTTCAGGCTAAGTAATGGTATGCATCGTTATAATGATCGCGCTCAAGTTAGCCTTGCGCAGAGTTGGAACGACCAAAGGAATGTTGTACTTACTTAATTGGTTGTGATAATAGTCGAGCTAATGTCAGACTTGCGCTGAATTGGAACGGCCAAAGTAATGGTTGATTTACTTAATAGGCGGAGGTTTGGGAAAACGCGCGCGTCCCGGGAAAAGAGATGTCTTCTAGCGGGGACGTCTTCGTTCACATCTGCTACATCTTGGATCGGGGGAGGGACGATAGAGAGAGAGAAGAAAGAAATGTTTTCTTTTTATAGTACTTAAACAGCGCCACCTATTTTTCGCAAGATGTAGGCCGTATTTTCTGTATGTTACCTATTTTTGCTAAAATAATAACTTCAAAGATTTACTTTTATATGACTGTAAAAAGCTTGGCCGAACACCACACCGATTAAAAGGTACACATGCAATATCGGGGGGTAGTGAAACATAAATCCATAAAAATATTTCCCCAATGTTTTTTTTTTTTTTTTTTAAATAAAATAACCTATTCAGGAAAATATTTATTCATTAAAGAATAAGTTCTGAAAATTTTTGTTTGAATAAAATAATTCCCTGATTTTTGGCAAATATTTTAAAACACGGTGTGTCCATTTTTGCTTTCATTACGGAAAGAAATATCTATTTTAGTTGCACGTAATAAACAGTGATTCATCCACTGCTTCTCAAGTTTTTGTAAGTCTTATATATGGAAACAATCTATAGTCTCATTCCAGAAAATAAGTATGAACTAACAAAAAAAAAAAAATACTTACATTAGGATAAAAAAAAAAAAAATTCTATCTCGGATATTTTGTGAACTAGACAAGTGAACCACCTGCATTTTTGGTTTACCAAAAAAAATTTTTTTAAAGTTACAAAATTAACTGACGTAATAATATCTGTTACCCGGAAAAGAACGAATTAGAACAAGCGCGAAATAGTATGGAAGGCCAACTTGACACAACAGGTTGGTTAAAAACAAATAAAACAATGTTGTTTTGAAAAAAATGTTATGAATACACCGGAGTGAATGCCTGCGGGTGTGTGATTTATGACAGAGAAAGTGCAATTTCAATGAAGCGAATGTGAGGAATAGAGAAGTTAAAGGATGAGAAAGAGAGATGGGTAAAGCAAGAGGGAGACTAAAGAAGAGAAAGAGAAAGAGAAAGTGAAGAAAAAGAGAAGAGAAAAGGGAAACAAAGATAGAGAAGAAAGACTGAAAGAGAGAGGAATGGAAGAGGGGAGGGGGAGAAAGTAAAGAGAGAGAAGAGAAAAAAAAGAAAGAAAGGAAATAAAACATTTAAAATTATTCGTTTTATGAGAAGAACAAATAAAATAAACAAACAAAAAATCAATAATATTTAAAATTTCCTCTTTGACTAAACCCTCTCCCTCACTTTTAATATATGATTTAGCCCCACGACTATACGAGTAAGAAGGTTGTATAGTGTATATCTCTCAAGCAGAAATCGTTGGTTTGAAAATTAGAATTTTTAATAAACAGCTGCATATATAATCTATGAGATTGTCTAGATCAGGTTTCCCACCAGTGGGCGATGTCATCTGTTGAGTGGGCAATGTCATCTGTTGAGTGGGCAATGAGCAACTGAACAGAAAATGGTGGACTATTGGAAATTCTGATGGGAGATATAGAATTTTGAGTAATAAAAAGGTATTTCAAAATATGCTACCCGAAAAAATATTCAAAGGAGATATGCAAAGAACTTATATATATATATATATATATATATATATATATATATATATATATATATATATATATATATAAAACAGGCGGTTAAATGGGAATAAATGGGTCACATTCCTAGATAAGATATAAATATCCCCCGCAAGCAACGAATATTTCGGTATTTTCTATACTTTTGAAAAGGGTCTTTAATATTCAAAATAGTTCTTCAGACGAAATAATATTTTTCTTTTCAGATATAAATCAGATAAGGAAAGACCAAGAACAAAAAAAATTCACTGAATTTTGATTAGTTGCTCGGAGTGTATATACGTTTTTATTTTATAATTATGAACAAATTTCTTTCTTTTCTTTTTTTGTTGTCAATACGCTAACCTTGACCATGAAACTAAATCATATATATATATATATATAAGAAATATAGTCTTAAGATGTGCTATATTTATGGGATAAAGTGCTCAATATCAGAGATAGAGCGTGTATAAATATAAAGCGAACATAGAAGTTAACATAGAGGGCGACAGTCTGTTTCATGATAGATGCAATCGTAAGTCTGACGATTGCATCTAGCATGAAACAGACTGTCGCCTCTAAGTGTTGACTTATGTTTTTTATATATATATATATATATATATATATATATATATATATATATATATATATATATATATATGAAAAAATATATATAAAGAAGAGTTTATAGTTGTTCCAACGAGAGAAAAGTGTGTATATTAAAAAGAGAGAAACCGCAAACGTTTTTGGTTGTAATGTGGAGTGTGTAATGTGGAGTGTGTATGTATGGAGAGGGGATATACACATATATACACGCATGCTGACAAAAGCACACGAAAATGGAAATAGATCTAAGAACACACAGGTGTCATTAAAAGATAAGTATGCCGATAACTACTCCATCATTTCTCGGACCAATCTTAATTGTTTTATAACCCTTCACGCAGAACATTTCACTGCCAGTTCAAGAAAGACGTTTGGATCACTAACACATAAAAAGAGAATGTCTCATATCGAAAATATTTAACCTCGAAAAACATAAAGAAAAAAATTAATTATTTTTAATAATATGTGGAAATCTTCACCCTTTGCCTGATAACGGCCGCGAGACCGGAAACGCATATAGAAAAATTATGGAAAATAAAGCATAATATTTAAAAAAAAAAAAAAAATAACCAAAAACGTTTGCGGTTTCTCTCTTTTCTTTTATATATATATATATATATATATATATATATATATATATATATATATATATATATATATATATATATATAATAGTTTTCAATGGTCAAGTTTGCTTTCGTTTGTTCTTTAATACGGTAGTAGCAGCAGCAAGTCAGTGTTATTTGTTACATCCATTTGGTACTTTTTTTTTTACTATATCAAAAATCATAAAGTTAGTTTATGAACCAGTAACAGACATTTCCCTAGCAATTTTGTTATGTTTTTAAATATTTACTATACAAATGAGCAGTGGGAAGTTTTTCCATGTGGAAGTAGGCGATGATGCAAAAAAAAAAATACTTGGTAGCCCCTGGTATATATACTATACAAAACTAACAAAACCTGTTGGCAGCTCCCATCTCCACACCCTATGATATGAGACAGGTAGTGAAGGGTTAATTACTACCAGCTGCCAATTGATCGATCTCTTGATCAGTGATTCTTAATATTTTTTTACCCATCGACCACTTTTACTCCTAATTTTCTGAGCGGATCCCCATAAACATTCCATGAAAAAAAAAAGCTTATTTTATTTTTTACTATCTATCACTGGATCTAACTAACACCTTTATCCACTGTGCCATGTGTCCTTGTATGAATTTCTGGGTATTATAAACCTAATGTCTTCAGCAACATTTTTTAGCAGTGCTCATATTGCAATTTTTTGCTGTTATCATATATGTTTTTACCAGAGCTCATATTGCAATTTTTGTTGTTATTATTTTTTACTAATAGATAAGTTTAAGAATTGTATTATAGAAATAATAAATGTATATGCTTTATTTTAAAGTAAGACCATAACTATAAATAAAACTATTTTTCTTTCTTTACATATTGTGTTTAGGTTATCTTTGAAAAAAACTTTATCTTCATAGACACTTGAATTATTTAAAATGTGTTTTTCAATTATTGTGTGTGTGTGTGTGTGTGTGTGTGTGTGTGTGTGTGTGTGTGTGTGTGTGTGTGTGTGTGTGTGTGTTTTGTAAATCGGTGGTGGTTCCTAAATCTTGGCCTGTGGGGCCATCTCCTAAGGCATTACCTCTCTCCTTCGGGAGTGAGGCTGGGCTCCTTATCTGAGGCATTCCCAAAAGGGGAATAGCCGAGGAGAGTTGAGTAATTTTTGAGCGGCTGCCAAATCTCACTTTAAGCATCCCACCTTCTTGTGTAATATTCTATATACGAGTTGGTCGCGTAACCATGCAGACAGGAGAACAGGATAAACAAATCTGGAGAAGGAGGGAAGTTATAAGGCAGATCGAGGAGGATAGAGACCCAGAGAGAAGAGAGAGAGAGAGAGAGAGAGAGAGAGAGAGAGAGAGAGAGAAATGAAGGTTAAGAAGGATAGAGAGTGAAAGAGAGATTTGAAAAACTGAATGAGAATGAGTCCTTGTTGCGTGGAGTATATAGCAGTTCGTCGCCTGATTGAGAAAAATCCGCTCCTCGGCTATTTTTTTTTTTTTCACAGTGAAAGAAACGGGTGAAAACTATATACCAACAGTAACACTAACAGCGTAAATGACTGAAACTATTCGATGTCTAAAAAATAAAATGTCTTCCCACAGGTTGAGGTGTTAAAGTGGTAGTTGGTGCCTGTTGATTCAGCATGTGTTGTTATTATATATATATATATATATATATATATATATATATATATATATATATATATATATATATATATAGTTAGTTAGTGTGTGTTGTGTGTGTGTGTGTGTGTAGAGGCAAATACGAAGAAATTTAACGCCATTTATGAATTAAGGGAGATATTTTCCCTTTTTCCTGAAACAGATAAACACAAAGCCGTCTTGTAATGAAAATAAAATCAACACAGCTTGAGAAACCTATCAGATCGTAGTTAAAGAAAGAAGTTAGTTTATATTTTGTTGTGTGTGCAGGCAGAGTGTCACAAAAAAAAAATAATAAGAGCTAAAAAAACAGGTTCTTAAAGTGAAAGGCTAAGTTTAGAGATTCTTGATTCGATATTTTTATCTGCTCCTCTCATAAAATGAATATTTTTTTTATATCAATGATCATAAATGTAAACATGTTTTTCTTTGATTTAAATACACAATTTTTTTTTTTCGTTTGTACTTATTTTCTAAAATGAGACCTTTGCCTTTTTCGGGAATTTTTATTTTAATTTATTTTTATTTCTTTTTTTTTTAGTCAATCTAATAAAAAAAAATAGTGTTTATTAGTTTAATATATTCGTTGTTAATTCTCAAGAATAAAGAAAATATATAAATTCACCTTCATATGTTTTTATTAAAATTCATCACTTTTTTAAACAATAAACATTGCCGAGGGGCTCAACTGTTTCAAAGGAATAACCGTTCTTTTAACACCGATTCATTTTTTTCTTTTTGCAGGCACAAAGGTTAAACATTGCCGACTTTTCTGCATATAAGTCTGGTATAAAATAGTTTTTTAGAAGCTAATGTTTCGGAAAAAATTAAATGTTAATAAATGCAATAATCTTTCTAGGCAAATGATAATCAGCTCAATATTATTCTTAGTCTCAATCTAGGAACATTTTGTCTTCTGTTTAGTTCTTAATTTCAGCAAAAAGTTGGGTGGGGACTGAAGCCATTCTCCACACACACACACACACACACACACACACACACACACACACACACACTAACCACCACCACCCTAGCACGATGGATGCAATTTCTTAACGTGTTTTCTTCAGAACTAGTAACAAATGTTCGGGCAAGAACCTTTGTTTTTAAGACTCAAAAGATTGGTGCAATACAATCACCCTCCCCTCCTGAATCTATCTTACACGGTTATAAGTCTACCATTCGTCCATGCATTGAATATTGCTGCCACATCTGGTCTAATGCTCCTGCTGTATATTTAGAGATTCTTGATGAAATCTAAAGAAGAATCTGCAATGTTATTGGTCCTGACCTGGCATCTCGGTTTCAGTTACATACCCACCGTCGTAACGTAGCTTTCCTTAGCCTTTTCTATAAATATTTCCATGATAATTATTTGGTGAATTTTCCTCTATGGCACCTAGACTTTATAAATTAAGGCACAGTACTGGATTCATGGCAAGGTCACGTTATTTTATAGTTCAAATGGTTAGATGGTAAGTTTTATGCTAACAGTTTCTTTACTAATATTATTTACACTGTTCGGACTGTTGTCCTCATCTTTATTGTCATGTTCACGGCGTTTCGGCCGTTGTACGCTCCGGACTTCTTCAGGTGATTGAAATTTCGACCTGAACCCTTTATTTCATCCACCGGTGTAGATTGTTCTAGTTCCACATGCTGGAAACGTCGTGAACATGGCAATAAAGATGAGGACGACAGTCCAAACAATGTAAATAGTGATAATACCTCATCTCAGAAATATAGACAAATATATAGTTTATATATTATATTATATTTATATAGTCTTTATTAATTTAAGCGCAGTACTAGTGTGATGGCAAGGTTTCACCATTTTTCATTTGAAATCCCTAGATGTAACCGTAAGTTCTATATTAACGGTTTCTTCTCTCGTACTTCTCGCTTGTGGAAATCTCTTCATTTTTTCCAGCAAACTGATTTTCAAAAGTTTAAATGCAATGTCAATGGTTATCTTCTGTCTTCTTAATTCATTTTTTTCCTTAATGTTTTATTTTTGTCATATTCTTTCACACTCAGTAACCCACTGTGCCTTAGTGGTTTTATTGTCCTGCTTGGAGTGAGATGAAACATATCGGGAGAATTCCAGTTTATAATATGTATTCATATTTTTAAAATATTAATAAATTTTTTTCTGGGAGGTTTATGTGAATAAATTACAAATAAATACAAAGGTTTGGTCAGCAGAAGAAAGCCAAAGTTTAAAACGGCCGTAAGTTCTAGGCTAACAGTTTCTTCTCTCGTACTTCTCGTTTGTGGAACTCTCTTCCGGTTTGTTGCTTTCCAGTTAATTTTAATCTTCAAAAATTTAAATATCATGTTATTCGTTATCTTCTGTCTTCTTAATTCTTGTTCTTTTATTGTTCTCTCTCCTTAATAATGTTTTTCTTTTATTCTTTCATATTCACTAATGCCCCCCCCCCATGCGTCTTAGTGGCTTTATTGTCTTATCTGGGTTGAAATGATTAAAAACAAAATATTATTGTATTATAAAATCTTCAATACGTTGGTATAAATATCTATGCTCATGTGTATGAGTATGCATGTGTGTATATGTACGCGTGTTTATATGTGAGTATGTGTACGCGTGTATATATGTGTGTCTTTATGTGTTTGTATGTGCGCGTGGAGATGTGTTGCATGTGTGTGTATATATAAACTAGCAGTAGAGCCCGGCGTTGCCCGGGGATGTAACAGTTGAGTAAGAGATAGACCAAGTATCGACCATCATAAAGACTGAAAAATAAAATTGACAAAGATTATTGTTTAAGGTTGACGGACACGCATGTCTTAATTATTTTTTTTTTTGTTTTTTTTTACGAATTAGTCAAACCCAAACTCAAACAAAAACATTGCTTTCAATCGTTATGAGTCTATCGATTGAATAGAATTTTATTATAAACTATTGTCTTGTAAATGGAATTTTTAAAGCATTCTGAATGTAAAAATAAAGAAAAAAAGTGTGCAAGACAATAAGAAACACTACCTGCCAAAAAAAGTGAAGTTTTGTTGAAATCGGTTGAAAAATGTAGGATATCCGATCCCATATATAAACGAACACACACACACACACACACACACACACACACACACACACACACACACACACACACACACACACACAACCTGGGTTTTATAATAAGTATAACTCGATATGAGTTGTCCCCCTTTCATTCTGGCGAGAGAATCGTGTTTTATCGTGTTTTCAAATTGATTTCATGCAAAAACAATTGTGTTTTTCCCATTTTTGGCGCTGTCAGAACCACTGCAAGGTAATTTTACGCAGTCCTGTGAAGTTTTGTTGAAATCGGTTGAAAAATGTAGAAAATCCGATCCAATATATAAACGTACAGACACACACACACAATCTGCGTTTTATAATAAGTAAGATGATACTACCTAAAATTGTGGAATTTCAACAGCGCGCTGGACTAAACGTAGTACAAACTTTTTGTCCTGGTCTTTTTATTAACAGTACTCTTTGTAAGTTAATTTGAAAACAGTAAGTAAGGAATAACTTCGAAAGAGATTATGGAATGTAGGTATAGACACCAGAAGTATGGGTCTGTGAAGGTATCCCCATTGTGCTTTTCTAAAGCAAAAACAGCTGTGTGCTCTCTACGAAAAATGTGTAAATAATTATTTTGAATGGTCAAGAGATCATAAATTTTTCAAATGATTGTTTTTCAGAAATGCATAAATTGTTGAAACAATAATTTCTAAACATACTATATGAGGGTCCCTCTCAGTGTTTCACCGACAGGACAAATCACCCTACGTTGTGTCTCGATTCTCACTTGTGTGGGTAGGCAAATAAAACTCTCAAATACCGGATGTTCGTTGACACAAAAAAAAAGGAAAAGATTAATGATCTCTTGGCCAATCATCAAGAGTCGAGACATATCATAAATTTATGATCTGTTGAACAATTAACAAGGGTTGAGGCATATCATAAATTTATGATCTCTTGACCAATCATCAAGATTCAAGGTAAATCATAAATTTATGATCTCTTGATCAATCAATCATCAAGAGTCGAGACATATCATAAATTTATGATCTCTTTACCAATCATCAAGGGTTGAGACATATCATAAATTAATGATCTCTTGACCAATCATCAAAATTCAAGGTAAATCATAAATTAATGATCTCATGACGAGTCATCAAAGGTCGAGACATAAATTAATGATCTCTTGACGAATCATCAAAGGTTGAGACATAAATTAATTATGTCTTGATGAATCATCAAGGGTTAAGGCATATCATAAATTTATGATCTCTTGACCAATCATCAAGTGTCAAGACATATAATAAATTAATGATTACATCATCAATCATCAAAAGTTGAGACATATAATAAATTAATAATTTCTTGAACAATGTGGAAAACATATCTGAGGTTGGGCCCTCTACCCACGTGGACGACGTCAGCTGGGGAAAGTTCGGAGTGACGGCGGGCTAATTCAAAGCATTGAAGGCGAAACCTGCGCAGGACCGGAATTTATGCCATTTTTACCGGAAGGAGATGTGAGCAGGTTCGCCTCTCGTTATATATAAGACTTGACTTTTTCCTTCAGCGGGGGGCATCCAGAGACTTTCAGGGCGATTAGGAAGGAGGCATTATCTACGCAGAGGTTCAAGTCCACATAATACGAAATTTACTCTGAGGATTATTACTCTAGATCTTCGTGAGAATTGCCCAGTTACAGAACATGATCGTCTACCTTTGTTAACACTTGAGCTGCCTTATTTATCCTTTGATATTACTCACTCTAAACGGTTTCCTACATCCTTTCTTTTTTGAGTTACAAGAATACTTGAATGAGCTGATCTACTCTTCGTTGCCGAGACCAGCCATCTTGCATCGTTGACTTTCTACACCAGAACTTTAACTCTCCTTTTCTTTCCAATTGGAGAATAGTCACCCGGTTGGTTCATTCATTCTAACGAGACTATTTCTTCACAAATTTAATTGTCAAGAATCGCTTACAACCCTACAAGCTGGGACCTGAGTAACAACCCTCGGTACGATATTGTTAATCGACCTCTTGGAAGAGCCAAGGGGTCGAGAAAATAGGCACAGAATGCCGGCACTGTTTCGCAACTCAGAACTACACTCGGTAACCACCGCCACTAACCTTGATCAACCTTTGTTTTTCCCCCATTCCCTCAAGTTCGAAGGCGTTTTTCGACAACAATCATTGAGACATAGTAATTAATGATTTCTTAACCAATCGTCGAGACAAATGTTAAATGAATGATTTTTTTAGACAAACATCGATAGTCGCTCTATACATGATCTATACGAATGCATATTTTTTTAATAAAAAATAGCCTTGCATTCACATTATTACAAATACCTTGGGTGACAACCAATCAAAAAGAAAGAAAATTCTGAATTCCACAACAGTAAAGAAGGTAAAGAAAAAGAATACATGGCAATTCACAGATAATGAAACTGTGGAGAGTTATGTTTGCCTAGGTCCTGAAAAGAGCTATGACATTAAAAAATGATTTCTTGAACAAATGTCAACAACCCACCTATCCATAACATATATAAGAATTTATTGATTTCTTTTTCATCGCAGATAGACCTATCCAAGATGCATATCGTAAATTAATGATCTCTTGCCGAAATATCAAATGTCACAAAACATGTCTCCAGTAAGACTATATAAGAGTAAAATCAATTTAATGTGTCGGTGTGCAACAAATGACTTGCTTTAAACAGGATTTTATAATTACACTCTACTCTAATTGACAAAACAAGTCTTAGGAATATAAACTCCGTATTTTTGCGCATATGTTATATTTTATATGTTATTTGCGTATATCGTATGTTGAATGTCTAAGATCGGATTTTTAGCCAAATATTTGGAATTATATTGGGAATTATATGTTAGGAATATACACTGCATATATTTGCGCATATGTTATATGTTATTATATATGTTATATTTGCGCATATGTTATATGTTATTATATGTTTTACTCTTCGGTAAATCGAATCGAGTTCTCTAAGTCACTGTGTGTTTATCTAAAAATAAATACACTTAAATTCATCTTCACACCGGCCGTGCGCCAACGGCTTAATGGTAAAATCCCGATTGACGCCAATTCACTCAGGTTTCGATCCTAGCTAGAGACAACCAGACGTCTAGCCACACTGATGAGCTGTGATAAAAGCAAAACAGTCTGTCTGTGGATGACAATATATATATATATATATATATATATATATATATATATATATATATATATATATACACTATTATGTGATATGTTATTATGTGTTATATATTATTATTACGTTATATTATATATATATTATTATGTTATATATATATATATATTATTTATTGTTATATATTATATTTACCGCGTTTCCGCCTATGTTGATCAAAGGGAATTAAATTATCAAACTGGCAGGCAGCCAACCAACGTTGATCTTCTAGTCGTATATATTTCTGGTATGTGATTCACACCAGGGAATACCAGAAGTTTGAATCCAATTTAATGTCCATCAGTAACCTTGATATAAGAGTTGATTTGCGATGACCCCCAATACGTACCGGATTCAACCAAAGTAAGTTTTGAACTCGGTGTCACCTCAGAGCGTCAAAAGACATAGGTGCCTGAAGGACTGACATAGAAGGCAACCTCAAAGTCACTAAGCACAGCATCGGGCCTGAAAGAAAATAGGTATTGCACCAATATAAAGGAGGAATTGAAGAAGCTTAATTTATGATATATGCACATAAGACAATCGGTTGACAGGAGTGCCCGACCTACCAGAGTGGCGACAGAATCCCTCTCATATTCGCAAGATGATCGAACGTTCGGAAAAACCACGAGACTATCATACCCTTGATTCTATCTATCTGATGACCTATCCGCGGCTGCCTCACGCACCTCACCCAAGTTCGTCTGCCTATTGCTTCCTTTTCCTTCTCCATATCGTTATTTCTTATTTTCCTTCGGGGGCCGAGGTCAGTGCCAACGTTGCAGTGGTTGTTTGGGTCTTGCCTTAAAGTGTGGCTGTTAAATGTCCATCTTCTTCGCCGTACATAAACACTAAGAGGCTCTACAACTGGAGCAGTGCCGCCATCTTCACATGGTCTTTCCATCTAATCTTTAGGATCCTTCTTAAGCTGTTATCATGAAATAGGTCAATAAACTTGACAGGACATGATTCATTTTCCAGTTCTCGCAACCATGTAATTAGGACGGAGACGACCAAGGTCTTTCATACGCTCGATTTGACCGATGTTAAATTGACGAATTAAGAAGTGAATAAACAATCATTTTACGTATGAAAAATTTAGCCTCGTATTCTTCTGAGACGTTACTAAACTAAAATTGTAAAAGACAGAGGAGCCTCGATTTAGCTAACGTTAATTTAACGAACTCCAGAAGTGAATAAATAATTATTTTATGCATGTAAAATTTAGTTTTGTATTCTTATCAGACTTTGCTCAAATAGCATTTACCCTTTATTTCGTAATCGACAAATTATCTGCCGGAAGTTGGGAAAGGTTAAAAACAATTCTTATGTTCGTTAATACATAAATAATACAATATGCATATGGTTGTACACATTATATGTGGTCGTGAACAGATACAAGCCTGATATTTAATATCACTGATGTCGTGTTGGGAAAGTAGGGGAAAACGATAAATGCGAACAAACGAAAAAGCCAATGACTTTTACAAAAAAACACTGACATTTCCTTAATTTAACAGACTGGCGCGAAATTCCAGATATAACGATTGTACACAGCCTTCGTTGCCACTACTTGAGCAAGAAAATTACTTTTTCTTTTTCAAATGAAATGTCATTTTACAATTTTAAAACTCAACAAATCACTGCTGGCAATTTCCTAAAACTATGCAGAGATGTTATTTGTCAGAAGACAATAAGAAGCCCGATCAAGAATGAAATCTGATGTATGGTCATTTGTTCTGATATTGAGTGTGGATCAACCTGAGAAATTTTCAGAAATGACCTCGTATACTTCCGTATTATAACTATTAATAAATATAAATAGATTTATCTTACTACAGATGATCGGGTTTACCTCTTCAAAGCTCAGATTTGGAGATAATATGATTTATTTATTCGCTCTTCTTCAGGCTTTATTTCTTAAAAATGAACTTTTATTTACAAAATCAGCGCGTTTATTTCTATTCGGCAGGTTTTTGTTAGTGAGAAAATTTTTGATATTATTATTAATTTATATATATATATATATATATTTATATATAATCTATATATTTAAAAGTAAATGGATATTTATATATATATATATTTTTAAAGGATATACAACGAATATAGTGGAATTTTATATATATATATATATATATATAATTCCCAGCCATTACACTATATATATTTATCTATACTTATATATATATATATATATTAAAATTATATATATCATATATATATTTAAATATATATATATATATATATATATATATTAAAAACATATATATATCGTAGAAATATACGAATCATCTATATATATAAAACGTTACCGACATCACTTGGTTTAAAGAGAACATAATTGTGTAAGAAAATAGAAATAATAAAATTCGAACTTGCATAGGACGTGTTGTCGCAAAGAAAAGCCATAAGTTTTCGATTTAAGTGAGCTGCTGTCGATTTCGCCAAAGATCATAATGGTTGGAAAAAATCAGCAGTTATATGGAAATGATGAAATTTAATATCTTTGATAATCAGATGGTTGAAATTAAAAATAAAAAATACAATTGTACCTACCTTACCAATGGAGTTAATATATTTCTTCTTATCTGATACAGAATCGTTGAATGTTTTTTCGACCATGGGAATGAATCTCTTTTATTATCGGGTTCAATAAGGGTAAACAACAAAAAAGCACTCATTCCGATGAACGAGTGCGTTTTTGTATAGACATGTTTTTGTTCCAGGTTCATTCTACGTTGGTTTATTTATTATCTTATATAAACAGTTCTACAGCTCATTCTCAGGTTACATCCAAAAGATCGATTTTCGGTTTGAAATAAAGAGAAACTTCTCCTGGTCTTTGTACGAAGATATGAACTATGTGACCTTTGACTTCCAGAGCAGAGGTGCTATTTTTGAGATTTGTATAAAGAAAAAACAAAGTAAAAAAACTAAAGAAACAAACAAAAGAAAACTGAATTCTTCTGTTTTCGTTACTTTTTAGATAAATTATTTGTCAAAAGGCTCTTATTTTGCCAATAAAAGTAATAACAACATTTACTGGCCTGAAACAGGTATTTGCCAAATATTTGTATCCATAAAAGTAACGTATGAACGAAAATAACTTAAAATAATTAATCGGACTTTCCATTTCGTAGTGTGTGACATCAATATATATATGTATTTATATATATATATATATATATTTATATATATATATATATATATATATATTTATACATATATATGCTAATATGTTTACAATGTTTAAATATATATATATATATTTTAAGTATATATATATATATATATATTTAATATATATATATATATATATATATATTTAAGTATATATATATATATATATAAAATATATATAATATATATATATATATAAATTTAAGAAATATATATATATTTAAAAAGTATATATATATATATATATATTTTAAAGTATATATATATATATGTATTTAAAAGTATATATATATATATGTATTAAAAGTATATATATATATATATATGTATTTCAGTATATATATATATATATGTATTTAATTTATATATATATATATATATATATATACATATACATAAATAAATTTAAATATATATGTATACATATATATATTTAAATACATATGTATATATATATATAAATAACGGATATAAACTTAAATGCATACATATATATATATATATATATATATATATATATATATATAAAAGAAATATATAAGTTGTGCTATATTTTTAGGATAAATTTGGCCAATATCAGAGATAGATCGTTTTTAAATATAAAAGTGAACATTTAAGTCAACAGTTGCGTCTAGCATAAAACAGTCCTCTAAGTGTTGACTAATATTCCCTAGTTCAATAAATATATATATATATATATATATATATATATATATATATTTGCACGTCGGCTCAGTTCTTTTAAATCAAATATGTGGTACAGTTCAATTAATATGACAATGAATTATTCAAACAAAAAGTAAATTAGTAAAGTTAATGATATAAAATGACGAAAACCCTTCGCTAACAAAATTTTAAAGATGCATTAACTTAATAATCACTCGATTAATTCTTGCTTTTTTTTTTTTAAATTATAAGCTGTATTAGGTCTTTCTTAAATACTCAAGCATATTCGACTGTACATTCAGTTATCTTCAGGCATGGAAATTATTTTGTTTTTCGCACTCGTACCGTCAGTTATCAATGACTTTGAATGGAAGCTAAACAGATGGGTTTCACGTCGGAAGTAGCATTGTGTTGCGAGCGTGGTTTTAATTAACTTTGTTTATTTTGGATCTTTACCGGATCCATCTCGATGCCTGTTTAGCTGTGGTCTAGAGACGATATGAAGCACGTTTCAGCCTCTAGCCATTGATGCCCACCTTAAAAAGGAAGAAAACGATTAACCGTTCAATGAATCCACGACAGCCGACCTTAATGGGTAGCACATGACTCGTCCACCTCTTTTCCACGCAGTCGGATCGCAGTGATTTGTAGTGGTTTTTCTTTCGCTCGTGCGCCTCCTCCCTGTTCTCCTCCCATGGAACTGTTAATTATACTAGGACACACTTCTTTGAATCAGACTACGCCACAATGTCAGGGCATGTGTTTATCTGAATAACGTGTACTGGAAATTGCAGAGGTGTTCTTATAACAACTAACCCCCTCCAATCAGGGGCTCCACTCAATAGCGTCATCTTGGGATTTATTTAGATCTTTCGCACAGAGCGTTCACATTCCTTGTGAAAACGAATCTTAGGTTCTCTGGCCGTTACAGGCTGTTTGTTGGCTGCTTCACACTGTGTATTGACTAAGTCTATGATCACTTCCAGCACTTTGTTATGCTGCCACGTGTACATCTGTGGGCATGCAGAGAGCATGTGACCTAAAGTGCCTCGATCACTTTGACATAATGCGGATACATCGGGATCAGTGTACTCCCACAGCTTGAGGCTGCATTTGGTAGGAAATCATATGTAGATCGAAGTGGGGATGATATTGCCAATGGCTCCATTGTAATCAGAATATTCCATGATAGCTTCATCGGATCAATGTCACTCTATGTAGTCCAAGCATATTCTTTGAACTGAGAAATACCAGTAGCTGTTCGCTTCTCTTACTCGAAATTCCTTATTTCTTCAATCACTATATCTCGTTTTCTCTTTGAACCCTGTTTAGAGATAATTTGGTTGCTTATGCTGCTCAGATTAATTTGATTGGGTTGGGTCACCCCCATAATCTCCTTGGTTCGCAGGCTAGATACGGCTTCTTGGGTGGCTTCTACTGGCGACTATTTGGCGCCAGTTTTGATATCTGGCTGTAACCTGCGGAACTCATCGACCGAGTCCCTCATAATCATGTGGAGGCGTTGAACTAATCCACTAATGAAGAGATGGGAAGTTGTAGGTTTCCGGCATTGGTATAGAGTCCCACTGTAGAGAATAAGGGGGAACACCATGCCACTTGCACAATTACTTGTTAATTCACTGGTTTTTTTTTCCGCTGAATGCGAGACAGACTAATATCATATACGTGCAACGGCCACAGAAACCAGGGGCGGTAAATCAGCCTTCTGTTTGCCAGGGAGATGGGTTCTGTCGATTGACTAAAGTTCATCAAGTGCTACTTTCTGAACCTCTTTGCCGTGGTGCCGATCAGTCAGTGGAATTTTATACAGTCGTCCGAGGCTCTTCCTTGGCTTCTCTTTGATTGTCTGGATCATGTCACCCCAATGCAGAAATGAAATTCTCTGACAGAGCCTTTTCTTGGGTTTAGCCTTCATCTGCGCCCACGTAAAAAACGCTGCAGCAGTTCATTAGACGGGACCAAAATGGGGATGTTATCCATGAATTCTCTGGAAGGAGGAAGGACTATTTGTTCCTTAGTCATCACTTCGTTTGCTTTGTCCGGTGCACCCCTTAATATGAGTACCACGGACATAATGAAGAGAAGTGGGGAAATCACACACCCCATCATGACGCCAACCTCGAGGGCTTACCACTTGATGGTGTAGTTACCAACGGTCAACTGCGTAAACGCTGCTCTGAAATATTTTATAATTTCCCCAATATTACGAGAGAAATTGAAAAATTCGAGGGACATTCGAATTAACTCATGATCCATACGCATTTGAGAGATCAAGCCAACTTACATGAAGCTCAGTTTTATTTTGTTTGGCTGATAGGATTGAGTTCCAAATAATGTGTAAATGCTCTAAGCCCGATATCCCAGCTTTCTGGACAACTGTGTTTATGTAATGGCTACCTAACAGAAAGTCCGTCATACGACGGGCAAGGTCTCCAAAAAATATTTTCCCTTCTACATTCAAAAGGGAGATGGGGGAGTGGGGGGGGATTCGCAATGCTTTTTGCATTCTTTCCCTTAAGTATCCAAATGCCATCCGCCGGGCACCATTCTTGTGTCACAAGACCTTGTTTCCATGCCCGCTGGAGGAAGATGATGTTTCTTGAGGACGTTTGGACAATATAACTTGTATGATATTTCAGGTGCACTAACAGCACAGGATTTGCGGACGAATTCCTGAATTTCCCTCAGTTTAATCATTAAACATGGCCTCTGAATCTTGAGACATAGGAAGGCCATTCATTGGAGAGATTGGAACATCTTTCTAAGCATCAGAATACGTCATCCTCAGCTGGTTCTTGAGTTCCTTCTGTGGTATGTCGAGTTTGCCGTTCTTAGTAAACAGCTTTTTAGCAAAAGCGTAAGGATTATTGTAAAATGATCTCTGAAAGTGTCGTTTTTCTTCCGACGTTTTCATTGGTTCTCAGCTCTAAAGATCATTTCTTTAATATCCTTAAGTAGGTCCTTCATGAATTGAAGCTTCTTTGAGTTAGCGCTTCACAACTCTCTGCTCTGCTCTTAGTTTACGCTTCTGAATCTGTCGCCTATTTGGTCGCTTCTCCTCTTTGCTATCTCATCTTGCAGTTGCCACACCAAACCACTCAAGACAAAGCTCGTGCACAAATCTGCAGAAAGATCTGATCAGCTGGCTAAGATGGTTGGTAAGTATTAATGAGAGATCCTGATCGAAATTCGACCAAGTAGCTCTCTGATTGATTTTGGGCCACTGGATTCTTGGCTTGCTTGGAATTTCTCCAGGGTGCTGACGCTCAACAATTGGATCCTGCTGATTCCCCTCTCCACTGCCTTAACCGGGTATTGAACTCAAACTCTTTGGGTCCTGTCACTAGATCTAACCAACGCCTTTATCCACGGTGCCATATGACTTGAGGAGATCTGTGTATGAGTTTCAGGGTACTATAAACCTAATGTCTTCAGCAACCATTTTTACCAGACCTCATATTGCAATTTTTCTTGTTATTATCGCTTTTCTCTGGCACTCCTTATCACTCGTTCCCATATTGTATTCATTTCTATGGTTAGTCGTCTCAGGAGATTTTTGTGGCCTAGCATATGTGCTGATTCCTTAAGTTTACGAATTTTCCAATGGTGTTCTTTGTCTGTGATCTCAACCTGATCCCACAGAGGGCGATGATCTCCCTTTTCTCTCCATATGTGGTCAGCCACGCCTGATTTTTCCACTTCCCTTCGTGCTACAGCTTCCTGGTGTTCTTAAAGTCTTATCTTAAGGAGGCGGCCTGTCTCCCCCTTTATATTTCTTTCCGCAGCTACACGGGATAGCGTACACACAGTTTTTAGTCATGTTCTCCTCTATGGGGGGGTTCTTACTCGGGAGAGTTATCTGCGAAGTGTCGTCCATATATATATATATATGTGTGTGTGTGTGTGTGTGTGTGTGTGTATGTATTAGAGTATGCAGAAATGAAAACGTAAAACAAGTGAAATAAATTAATCCGAACAAATAAACAAAGAAGCCACCACCAGAACAGATTACCCACAATGCACCACTGACCATATATATATAAATAAGCGAGGAAAGATCCAACTTCGCGGCCTGATGATTGCGTCTAGCATAAAACAGCCTGCCGCCTCTGAGTGTTGACTTCAATGTTCACTTACACATATATGTGTGTGTGTGTGTGTCGCTAAAGCGTGAAACCCAGGGTCACAAACTAACATCTATCCAACCAAATATATATATATATATATATATATATATATATGAGAGAGAGTCGACGTAGAAATCAACTCGGCATGAAAGGTGAAATTAAAAGTCAATATTGTAGTGTTAAATTCTGTTCTCACCGCTTCTATCTACAGTCACTATCTCTGATAATGAGAGCTGTTGCCCTATAATAAATTATTTTCAGCGTTATATATATGTATAATCGAATAAAGACAAAAAGGATTTTATTTCCAACAAGTATTTATATATAGAAGCAAAAATGTCGTTAGCATTTCAGATATATTTTTTTTAAATTAGGAACATTCATAAATATACGTCAGGCAAAATGAAAGCCAGTGTAAATTATGGAGGATTCTAAGTGACATAATTTAATGTCCAATAAACGAAAGTGAGTAAATGCTGATATTGTTGTCGAATAGTTTTATTATTTTAAAGTTTACCTTTTTTCTTTATTCAGTTAGTTATATCTGAATTTTCTTTACACATACACACATATATATGTGTGTGCGTAAAGGCACACGCACAGTCATATACATGAGAAGAGAAATTAGATAGTATCATATGAAGTGTAGTGCCATTTGAAAGAAAAATTAAAGATTATCATACAAAGTGCTGCCTCTTCGTAAAGAAGCATATTTTTCTTACAATGAACTAATTTAAAGGAGACAACGTAGAGATTATCATACGAAGTGCAGTCCCCTTTGTAAAGAAGCACATTTTCACAATGGATTAATTAGAAAAAATATTGTCATGCTAAGTGCAGACCCCTTTGTAAACCAAGACATTATCTCTTATAACGGATTACTTTGAAAGAAAAAATAGAAATTATCATACGAAGTGCCATCTCCTTTGTAAAGCAGAATATATTTCCACAATGGACTGCTTTATAAGAAAAATAAAATGAAGATTAACATACGAAGTGCAGTCCCCTTTGTAAAGCAGTACATTTTCTCTCACAAGAGATTACTCTGAATAGTAGACTCTGTAAACAATCATACTCTTTTCACAAGGGACTAATTTTAAAGTGCCACTTGAAAGTAGTGGGTGTTCTTTTTATTGTTCAATCCCCCGAACTTCTGGATAGTAGCTTATTTTTGAGATTTTTCAATGTCGAAACTGTTTATTCAAAAAGAAAAACAAATATAAGCATAAATCATCTTCAGTTTCAAATACGTTTCATCTCGTTTGATGACAGCGTTTTTAGCAAAACTCAACTTTAAGGTACAAATATCATGAATCAACGATATTTTGTTGATTCGAACATTTTCGTCAATTTACTTGTTCTTATAAAAATCTTTCATGTGTTTCGGTGTAAGTATCGCCTTATACACAGGTACAACACCAAAATTTTAGCATCATGTTCTTGAGTGTGACCCTTAACGGAAAAAAGCATAAAACACAATGTCATTTACTAAAATCTGCAAGCATGTTTGGAAAGCAGAATTAATAGAAAAATTAAGCCGAATATAATGCGAGTTTCTTAAAATCAGTTTTTAACGTAAAAAAAAAAATAGAGGGTCGCACTATACACAAGTATTTTTAAAGAGGTTAACAAGGGTAAAAATTAGGCTACGTAGGAGGCAGACCCAGGGTAAAGGAATTACCGTAGTCAGGCATAAACGGAAACAAAAGTATAGTATCTAAAACTTCGTATCAGATATTTTACGGTGTCTTTTCTCACTATTTTGGGGTAGATTTGTACAAAAAAGAATAAAGACCATTTTATTTGCTATAAAATATGTCCAGGATGATGCCCACTATTGCTATATTTGACTACGGTAGGCCTACTAGTATTGCTCAGAAGCTGGGATCGAATTATACACGAACTTTATGAAAAAATATATCAGGTTTTTCAAATAATTTCAAGTCACATTATACATGAAGTCAACTAAATATAAAGTGTGCAATAAATATAATCTTTCGGGCTATGCTATCCACGAGTATAAGGGAATCCAGTGAGGATTGAACTCGCTACACTACAGGAGTAATTATCGATGTAGTTTGTTGACTATCACTGCAAGATAAAGCAACCAACCCATTTTTTTTTCACTTTAAACAAAAGGCAACAAAAGTGTGAAATCGTTTGGATGATTTTTGCGACACATTGTATGTACAAGTTTTATAATTCAGCCTCTCTGAACTGAACCAGGTCAGCCTTTCGGTTGAAATATGAGGTCAGAGATCAAGGAGGTCACAACGCAGGATTCTTCACTAACAACATAAGAATATATTTTGAAGTAACCAATTGTAAACCTACCATGTTTTAAATTGCCTTGGAAGCAAGAACAATATGAATAAAACGTCTTAACCAAATTTTGGTCGGATTAAAAAGCGCTCGAACAAGAGAACTTGTCTACTGAATTGATGGAAAAGCAAACAAATAGTGAATGTAAATGAAAACTTTTGACCAAATATTATCCGAATTAAAGAAGGCCATACGACTCTGGGACTAGAGAACTCATATTACCGTTTATTTATTTTTTTATGCATTTGCGGTATTATTTTTAAACTGACTGTTTAAAATGTATTATTTTCCATAATACTTAAACCAGCACTCAAATACTTTATTTTCTGTTTCGCTTTACTTTTCTCTATTTTATGAAGTCAAAGTATTTCCAGAAAATTTTATTGCGTTCATTCCTTCACGTCGCATAAACGTTTATTTAACATATTTCGTAACGTTGTAATTTTAAAAATTACCTAGTTTGAATAAATTTGAAAATAAAATTATAAAACTGTTCTTTCTCTAATGAGCTGTAAGCCTATAAGCAACGTAATGATTTAGGTTACCGAAAAGTATTGAATTTGAACAGCGCGCGCAAACAGAAAATAAGTAGTAACTTTTTTTTGTGAGCCACCGGTGCTACTCCCGTAGGAACTAGGTATAAGGATTAATAGTTTTTATCGTCAAATTCCCTGAATATATAGGATAGCACATTGCAATTTAGTCACAAAACATCTGGGAAACATGTATTTAAAGATTTAACGCAGACAAAATTGTATTTTCGCCGGAAAAAAAAAAAAAAAAGCATTAAATAAATTTCTATACTGATTTTTAAGAAAACATTACCAACATTAAGCCAACTAAAATCTTAAGATTTATTTGGTGTAACCAGTAACGTACCCAGTTTTTTTGTACTGATGACGATTGTAAAATTTGCCACCCCTCTAAAAACATTCCAAAACTGAACAATATCTATTTCATTATAATAATTTATCTAAAACCCACTCCCAAAAAACAACTTGGCGCTTGGGGTGGGGGACAGTCATCTAGGTCTGCACTAGATATATTGACGGACTCTGTACAGTAGTATCGCCTGACCAATACGCCAGAGTGAGGTATTTAAGTTGATGTACATGGGCCCAATGGGGAAATACAATAATGTAACATTAGTCTTCTAATTAGAGAAAGCCTATCAATCAGTATTCAAAATCCTAGCCTTTACCTCTGCTTGAACACCGAGCTCTGTCGTTGGGAAGAAATATGCAACGATTTTTTAAACTACCAGAGTTCGCCATTTGAAAGCTTAAATACGACACCAGGAAAAATGAATTTAGGAATGTTGTGCTTGTGTTATAAAAAAAAAAATGAAACTTGGGCTTAAACAGTGAGAAATATTCAACTATTTCTGCTTCGGGACATGATACAATACATTTATAATATACTTGTTTCGCGTATAAACAATAAGCTGCTAACAACAACAACCACCACAAATTAAGAAAATAACTTTACCTTTTTTATCATATTTATTTTATCCATCCTGTCTTTCAGTTCGTCTGTCGAATAAACGATTGACTTTTCAATATTCTTTTCGCTTGCCATGATGATTTATCCCAGGCACGTTTTTTGAACGCCTTTAGCTGAAAACTTAACTAGGGCGAATGGAAGGAACGACGGATAGACTTTTAACTATAGACCATCCCTTCCTTTCTCATTTGTATATAGTTGGCAAATAATAATATGCTGTACTATGTAGAAAGAAATGAACGAATAGTTTTTTTTTTTATTAATTTACCGAGTGCTCTCAACCGTAACATACATTACACTTTGAAGACATACATATTTTCTACCTATTTACTATTGACCTATTTCTCTATTGATGAGCTGAATTTACAAAAAAAAACAAAAACAAAACAAAAACACTTTGACTTTTCAAAAATCATTAAACCATTAACTAAAAATATGTAATGTTTTCAACAGACGAAAAAAAAAAATTAAATACGTCCGATACCGGTTAATTAGAAATATCTTTCGATATCTGTTTCAGATAAACAGATATCGAAAAACTAAAGACAATTCAAAGGCTTACATATATAAAATGCAATGTGTATCCATAAATAAGAGCGGAAAAATTGATCCGTCTTCCTTTTAATCGTTTAAGTCGGTTCTATCGAAGCACGGGGAACGGTAAAAATAAGTTTATTGAATTATACTCTATTGGCAAAAAAAGTTGGGGTTAGAATGTAATCTATTCTTTTAATATACATGATATATAACCCTTTATTTAGTTTTTAATATTAGCAAACGTCCATTTGTTAATATAAATTTTAAGCTGTTTAAAGAGGTTTTTTTTTTTTTTTAATTATGCCATCATTACCTAAATTCATCGAAGCATAGATGGGTTATATCGCGTGCTCGATTTTACCGTAAAACGTTTATCCCGTTTTTTTTTTTTTTTGTTTTTTTATACAACTTTCGTAGGAGACATTAAACCCTTTATATTCACTCAAGACACAACACTTAACCTAGTAACAACACTTTGGTGATCACGTGGCTATCTGTGGGTTTCTTTATTTAGTGTTAACTTTACAGTTTCGAACCAAATAGATGTGAATGACTATTTACATTATTCGGTCTATTGTCCTCATCTTTGTCGCCATATTTATTACGTTTCGGCCGTTGTATGCTCCAGCCTTCTTCGGGTGGTTGAAATGTCGAACTGAACCCTTTACTTCGCTCACTGGGGTAGACTGTTCTAGCTCCACGTGCTATGTCTAATGGATGTCAGTTATCTCCTGCTTAATTCTCTACCGCCTTAACCAGGTATTGAACTCACACTCTTTGCATCCCGTCACTAGATCTAACGCCTTTATCCACTGTGCCATTTCTCCCTTGACACATGGCACAGTGGATAAAGGGAATTAAGCAATAATGTAAATAAGGTACCATCTACATGTTATGCTAAGATTGTTGTCACCAATAAGAAATCAAAATGTACGTGTCGTGTAGAACGACTCGTAGTTTCTAAATCTCGCAAGCTATTGATATTGAATTAGATGTCTTCCTCAGTTGTGACAAGCTTAGCAAAAACACGTGTGTATTGAGAAGAACCTGCCTTGAGGAAAAAGTAGTTATTTGTATTAATACCAGTTCAGACGTTTACAACTTTGACCTGCTGTATTACACCAACACCCAGCTCTAAGGGCCACCAATCTCTTTGTCTACCATTTGTAAGGAAGTTTCACTCAGACAAGAAAGGATTCTTTGTAGCATATGCTCCTGTGTAGATACCCCCGCCCCAAGCTACAATCTTAACCTCTTCAAGTACAGGAAGAATTGTCATCTATCTTCATAATCCTCCCCCTTCCTACTTCCATCTATAACACTCACCTCAGGCAACTCCCTACCTTGAATCCTGTATTGGTTGAATGTTAGTAAATAAATGTTACAAATCTATCACTCAGGCCATATTTCGTTTGCCGCTCAAATCCAGCAATAAGCAAGGATTTTAAATGCTGATTTTTAAGGCAAGCAAACATTGGAGGAGCTGATATATATATATATATATATATTCTTACATCCATCACATGTAGCCATAGCTTTAAGCTTAGTAAATACTAATGTATATATACATACAAAAGTATAAAAATGTTGCATAGATCAGCCATACATTACAGGTACTTTCATAAAGACAAATTTCAATGAATAGTACTTTTTGTCATGGCTCCATGCATAAATATTACGATGACATTTCCTTAGCATTCTATTTCAAGTGTTTGAAAACAATACAATGTGTTGACCAATATTAGGTAGATGGATCTGTTCAGAGGCTGTCATTAATTGTGCTAGCCTAAAGTCATGTCATTTGAGCATAGTGGCTTTGTCAAAGCATTTGATCACGACAATTATAAGCATCTCTCTCTCATGAAACTAACTCTTGCTCAGAATACTTGACTGTGGGTATTGAAACAAATGCACCCGAGCGGATGCTTGAAGTATGGATTAGCTATCGTAGCCAATAAGTATACCTGGATAATAGTTGTTCTGGTCATCTACCAATGAAGCATGCCTGACAAAATCTTCCATGGGCTGTGTTCCTTCAAGACATAGGCGATCATGACTCTCCACAACTCCCTATCCATGGTTTGTAACTCTTAGCAAAGTTCGTATTTTTACCACCCCTCCCACTCAGTTTTGTCATCCATTCACATAAGTTCGCCAGGTAGGAGACCCACCGTCTCCTCTACCACTCTTGCTTCCAATGTCCCAGATGGTAGACATTTGTCTATGTACGAAATGTAAAGAAGAGTGCAGGTAGTATTTTCTAATAAGTTGCAAATATTTTGTTGCGTTTTAACCAATGGCAAAACCGGAAAGAAAAATGGTAGACATGAAATAACTACTTCCTACTTGATAAAATTTTGATCTTGGAAAAGAAAAAAAAAAAAAAAAAAACACACATACATTTAAAAGGATTTTGATGCTTCCCTCTCATCAATTTAATCCCTATGTAAAAATAAATCTTGTTCAGAGCAGGCAAAGAAAAATAACCTTTGAACGGAAAATGTTAATCATAACATCATAAACAACTATTGAATTAGTGCATGATCTTTACCACTAAAGTTGTTATAGGTAAGAAAGTTACAATATACCTTAAAAAAAAAAAAAAAAAAAAAATCTGGTTTCCATGTATAACTGCAGATGAAGTGAGGAAAAATATCATTATAAATCAGCTATTCTTAGGTCCCATCAACCGATTAATTAATACAAGAAGTGAAAACCAACACACAAAATCAGAGAAGACAAAAAAGTGTGTGCGCTTGGAGAAGATATATGTGTTAAATGAAATTAACAGAATACGAGAGTTTTATAAAAATCGCAAACATTGAAAATTTGGGTTTTAGAGGAGATCGAAAATGGATCACAAGCGGAAAATACACAACCTGCACGATTCATAAACAAATTCAACTGGTCTTTATTAAAGGGGAATAACCACAAAATTAAAAAAAAAAAAGCTAATGAATAAACAAGTTCTCCCCCTTTAATATACTTTTGTGCCAATTTGACCAATCAAGGCAGGACGAGCTTAATACAAACCATAATTAGTACGAATCAGTTTTCAAATAAAGATTTGTTTTTTGTTTTTTTTTTATCCAAAAGGCGTATAGAAGAAACGAATAAGGTGTACAGAATATTAAAAACAAATAAATATCACTATTAATATTTACTTTAGCCTAACAAATGCAATAAAATATTATGAATACTAACGAAGTATTGATCAGTCTGCAAGTTTTTGTATATTTTAACTTCTATTACTCATTGGAGCTCTGGGTGCAATAAGGAAAACGGCTAAGACTTTCATTTTGCCAAAAGTGACGACCTCCCAGCTGTAGACACCAGCATTTGTTTGCTCTTTCTTTCCAACTGACTAGCATATTTGTCTTGTTGACAAATAAAGTTATTATTTCATTGTTTTATAAAGACAAAACAATTCACCTTTACAAAGGCTACAGGTACGTCTATGCGGCCCAATAGCTTCCATAAAATTAGTCAGCCATTGGATGATAGTAGCCACTTGGCACTTAAGTCATCATCGCTTCTCTCCATGCTCCTAAACTTTGATCACTTCACCATCAATATCCACTCGAGTAAAGCCTTCAAAATCATCACCAGATTTCAAATCAAAAGGAAAACTCCTTAATAAAGGGTTCATTGGCTTTGATAACATTTTTGTTAAAAAAAAAAAAAAAAAAAAATTTAACGAGGGTTTAATCAATATTACAGCACGTGTAGAATTCAAAACGTCAGAAAACAGAAGTTTAGCCATATTCCAAAGTGGTATTACACTATTTCCAGCTTAAAATACCAAAAATAAGTTAAGTATTTATTTATAGCAACCAGAGGCAACTAAATATGCCCAGAGAATGCCAAGGGAGAGAATTCTTCGGCAACATCTTTCACCTCCAGCATGATAACGATTAATAAATTGGAGGCTTTTGATTGGATATACAAAGAACTATATTAAGTACTATATAAACTTGATTTATATGGGAAAAATATTCAAGTAATCCATAAACCTACAATAATTATTGGCAGATGTAATCCTCAAACTATATAATTATCAATGTGTATATATTTCCTGTCCCATTTGTAGTAGAAAGGGAGGTAAATCAACTTGAGTAAATTTGGTTACTTCCCAAACATAAAATATTTAATTAATCAGTTCCTTCACTCCTAATTTTCTTAGATTGCAGCTTTATTTGTTCATGCCTTTCATGTTGGGCACTCAGATACCTTTGTCTTGTGATTGTCTTGCTTCAACTTGGTCTTGAAATAGGCTTTATCATAACCATCTTATATTCAGTTGCTAATTTTTTTCTTCCTAGAGAAAGATTACTATTTCAGTGTTACATTAATACACATTGAGCAAAAAGTAATTTATATGATAAATGAAAACGTCAATGAATCAAATACATTTGACCATCTTGTGCAGATTATTCATTGTCCTCTATTTTAGTTGCGAATTCCTTATATCTTCGCTTTATTGAATCTCAGTACATTGATTCTTCGTTTTATCTCCCTATTAAAACTAGCAAAAGATCAAACACTGAGGAAGAAAATGAACTCTCAGACAAGGTAGCAAAGTAAAGATTACACAGTTGTCAGTACATGTATTTGAGATGCCAAAATCAAGTAAAGAAATTCAACCGAGTTGTGTAGTAACGAACTATGACATTCCAAGACACACAGGAATATCAAAAGGTCATTTTCCAGAAACATGAAGACAGATACTGTCTATAATAGAGAATTGTAATTATTTACACTATTTACATTGGACTGTTGTCCCCAAAATTTATGTTTTGGCTGTTGTACACTCCAGCCTTCTTCAGGTAATTGGAATTTCAAACTGAACCCTTTATTTCATTCAACTGGAGTAGATTGTTTAAGTTCTACATGCCAGGCTTCTTCTGGATGTCCCAGTAATCTGCTTTTAACTCTCCAAGATTTTGTTCACATTTGCTGTAGGCAGGTAAGGTACTCAACACTTTTGAGTCAAGTCCTTGAGTTGTGGGTTCAATACCTAGAAATATGGCAATGAAGATGAGGACAGTCCAAACAATGTAAATAATAAGGAAGAATGTTGAACTACTATGCAATATCTAATTTATATGGTAGTGATTTTTCTCATAGATGCAAAAACTATACAATAAAGATAGGGTCCTACTGATCAATGTTGACAATATGTGAACAATAGTTTTTAGAGGAAGTAGAGGTGCAAGGAGAGCTGAAATTTCTGGGATGGAATAAGAGTACACACTTAAAGCCAGTCGTAAGTAACAGTAACCCATTTACATTTGTATGAATGGATGGCAAAACAAGGACAAAGAGGGATAAAGATAGAAGTTGTGGAGAGACAATACTTCAAAGAACTTAACCCATAAGAGTGATGCTAACCACAAGACATCTAATACATCCGGGATGAGTATAATACAGTAGAACTCCCCAAATCTGAACATAGCATAATCTAGGATAACAAATCGTACGACCATCATGCGTCACCAAGAATGGAAGTCACTTCGGGCCAGTTTGAACCTTTCTTACCCGGCACAGTTTGTACTGAAAACAAATAAAGAATCCAAGCAATGGCCGACAAAAAGATTTGGGGATTGGATTTCAAATTTATTAATCAAAATTTGTATCTTTACTTGGTAATGCTGCCCAGCAAAATAAAGTGCTGAGTAGCGACCGTCTGAAAGAATTTATTTAGGCATAGTTTTGACCAAATGTATCATAGGACAAATTTGACTTCGATATATGCCATACGTCATTCACACATTGTCTCAATTTAACTTTTTATAAATGTGTCATATATCCAAAAGACAATCATTTTGCTTGAGAGTCAATAAAGCTAGATCCTTGTTTTACCTCCCCCCACCTGATATCCAAAAACATTGAAACTAGGAAAACAATCACAACCTTAACTTCTATATAACAATCTTATTCTATCCATGAATAAAGTAACAAGACAACTTTGAATAATATGCCAACATGTATGATTATCCATTAAAAGAGAAAATTGTTTTCAAGAGAGCATAGCAAATCACAAGTTGGCTATATGCTGAAAAAAAAAAAAAAAAAAAAAAAAAAGAGAGAGAGAGAAAAGAAAAGCAGGCACCCACACCCATCTGGGTATACCCAGAAGCAAGCAGCTAGGATATTCATGTAGCAACAGCAACACATCCCTGAATATGTTATGATCAGATGTTTCCAAAGTACTGAATGCCAATTATGGGCACAAATACACATCTGAACATAGCATAATCTAGACTTCCTAGAATTTGGACTTCTTCAAATCCAAAATTTTGTATCGACATAAATGTGAAGTTTTTTTCTTTCTTTCAATCTGAAGAGTATCAACAATATCAAACATCTCAAATGTTTAGTTTAGAGTTGTACTGTATGTTCTTATTTTTGACTTCCTTTTCTTGAAAATATAACACAATAAGTAACTGTTCTAACGAAAGAATATATTAAAAGCACACTTTCCTATAAAAAAAAAAAAAAAAAAAAAAAAAGAAAATCTTACAACCTGCAAAAAAAAAAAAAAAGCTTTATGAAAAACTTTTCATGGACCAAACTCAAAATGGTTTTCCTCAAAATGATCTTTATGCTGGAGCCTAACATGAAATTTAATGAAGGTTAGCTTACAAATTTCAAGACTCGACAGGGAATGCAGCAATTAAGTTTCATGTGAACAATGCTCAGCTGATATGCAGACAGCAAAGGACAATTTAACCCAGACGAAATCTACAACACTGAGGAAAGTGATATCTATTGGAAATGTTTGCCTACAAAAACTTTAGTTGTTGTGGATGAATGTAAAACTTATTTATAAACTAAATAAAGTCCGATAGTGCCGGTGTGCTAATGCGTCAAGTAGCCACAAACTTTTAGTTATTAGAAAAACTAAGCCACCCCCTTCTTTGAAAGGAATTGTGCAATTACCAGTCACATACAAATCCTAAAAAAAAAAAAAAATGCAGGAATGAATCAGTATGTTTACCCATTTGTTCTTTCAGCTTATTCCATCTGCAAAAAGCTGCTTTCTTGAATTAGGCAAACCAAATTCAAGATACTTCTTTTAGACAATTGCAAAGCCCATGCACAAAGATAAATTAGTGTCATAGTGTGGAAAAATATTTTTGCATGCTATTTACCAAACATTACAGGCAATGTCAGCCTACAAAATTTTCAGAAAAAGTTTACTGTCAAATATGCCATGTTTTTACTCACACCTCATCTTGGGATGAGGTGAAAGCTGACAATTTAAGTGCATAGGGAAACCTGTACAGAGAGATAGAACTAATGTTGCAGAATGTAATGCTAAAAGTGAAACAAATTTAGAAAAAGAACCAGAGGTGCAGAAAATTATTAAAACTTGCCAACTTCCTACTGAACACAAAATATCTTCAATCCCTTGATGACAATGATGTAGCATGGGTCAGTCAAGAAGCAAGAATAGAAGATGCTACTCATAACAAAGACAGTATTGAAGATAGTTGCAGTACCAGTGAGCCTATATTAGACGATCAAAGTGGTGATGAAACAGCATCATCGGAAAAAAGCAGAGAAGTTTATTGATACACTACTCAACTTCATTGAACAAAATCCTTTGTTCAATGACCACTGAAATATCCAGACAAATTACAAACTGAAATTATCAAAAAAAAGAAACTAGAGTAAAACAAGGTACTCTCGTGAAAAGAGCCATAGAAACAACTGACATGAACACAAATGAAGAATGCAGTGATAAATTTATAATTTTTGTAAATTCTTAAACATTTCAAAGGGTCTTAGTTTTTCACAAATTACAATTTTTAGCTCAAAATTTTACATTACTATTGGGCATCAATCTTTTGTAAATTTATGTATTCAATCTACACTTTAAATAAAAATGAATCAACATTACAAACTACCGTTTGTATCTTAAACCTAAAAATTTTAAGCTTGCCACAGCAGCCTTTTCTTCATCCAATCTGAACAGTACTCTCAATACCAAACATCTCAGATGTCCGATGTAGTTGTACTTTACATACACACACATTTTAGCAAGCACACAACTTGATACATCATATGTTCAACAGTCATGTGCCATGCATGATACAAGCTTAGGCATCATATATCTTTCAATACATGACTGATGAGGCAGACAACCTCCCCACAGTAGGGTGCCATCCAAGGCTATAGAACCTGGTCTGTCCTGCTATTTACCTATAGCTCGAGGGAAAAGATGAGGATTCCTACCTTTCCCAAGGGTATTAGCATGTAAGTGAATGTAATGTTTGGCAGTGGAGTTTGTATTTACAGTGTCACAAGAAATGAAAATAGGAAAAATAAATATTACCATACAAGATACTGTGGCAAAGACTTAGTAACACCAAAACTGAATGGAAGTTCTCACCAACTGAAAAGTTCCAAGTTGTTTTATGAAATGCACCACAACTCTGGTTCCAGAGTAAATATTATGGATTGGTTTGTCTATTTTACCAGCACATCAACCCTCTCAAGTATATTATTAGCCAGGAGACCAAACCTCACTGACCCCAATCTGAGCACCCGAGATGTGAACAACATATCTTGAATTTAGCAGCTAATGAACCTTCCACATTTTAATCATGACAAAAAAATACCAGTATCAAACAAATTTAAAAGTGTAGCTAAAAATTGTGGAATTATTTTACAAAAGTTCTCAATGATCATTCAATTGCTGCAGTCAATGTAAGCACAATTCACCCAAATTTTAAATAAAAAAATCTTAGCTGTCTACAGAACTCAAGAGATAATAATCTTTAAGGGATTGAAAAGAACAAAAACACCTTCACTTCACCTGCCAAAGACAGATACTGTTATTCCTTTACAAAAAGGATCCAAGACAGATTCAGGATTCATTTTTTTTTTTTTTTTATTGACTGTTTACATTTTATTGTTGTTGCTTAGCAGCAATCCTTTTGTCTCTCTCTTCAGAAACAGTCAGCCTGACACCCTTGCCTCGGGGCAAAGATACCCATGGTTTGTTTCCTTTGCCAATAATGAAGACGTTCTTGATCCTGAAACAATGTAAATATTCATTTATTTATTGGGGGAAAAAAAACAAAACAAAAAAAAAAAGTCAATCATTCATCTTTCCCCCCTCCATGAAGCAGTAGTGACAGACAAAAATTTTAAACCCTATTTATTTAGCTGCTTTTCAATTTACCAAAAGATTTTAATCCAGTTGATTTTATGTCATATAAAAATTTAAAAAATGCAGAATCAGACTCAAAAGTCAGTCAGAAATAAGAAAAAGGACATAAGAGATGACTTCTTACCTAGTGGCAAAGATATGGCCAAGTGTGTCTTTGACATGAACAATATCAAATGAACCTGGATGCCTATCTCTGTGTGTAATGACACCTACTCGACCAATGTTGTGACCTCCAGTAATCATGCACAGGTTACCTGAATAGACAAATTGAAAAGAACATCAAAGGTATGTCTAGTGACAAAGACATTTTAGCAAGCATAAAATTACAGTAGAATAATCAAAGTTTGAAAAAAAGAAAAATTGATATAACAATGCATGTCATGTAAAACAGTTTTCAATTAAATTTATGGCTTACCAGAATCAAATTTAATAAACTCCTTAATTTTCATGGAGGCCAGATCAAGCAGAATACTGTCGTTCACTTTGATTAGTGGATCAGGATAACGAATCGTACGACCATCATGTGTCACCAAGAATGGAATTCCTTTAGGACCAGTTTGTACCTTTCTTACACGGCACAGTTTGTACTGAAAATATAAAGAGGAATGCAAACAATGGCAGACAAAAAGATTTGGGGATTGGGTTTCAAATTTATTAATCAAAATTTGTATCTTTACTTGGTAATGCTGCCCAGCAAAATAAAAGTGCTGAGTAGCGACCGTCTGAAAGAATTTATTTAGGCATAATTTTGACCAGATGTATCATAGGACAAATTTGGCTTCGATGTATGCCATGAGAAAAGTCATTTACAGATTGTCTCAATTTAACTTTTGTGTCATATATCCAACAGACAGAATCAATTTGCTTGACAAAACAATCACAACCTTAACTTCTATATAGCAATCTTATTCTATCCATGAATAAAAATACAAGATAATTGAATAATCTTCATAAATTGTCCCCTCATGTGTAAAAATACTCACTTTGGCCTCATCAGTTTTGATACGGTGAATGGCAAATCTGCCCTTTGCATCATATATCAAGCGGAAATGCTCACTAGTCTTTTCAATAGTAATGACATCTATATAAAAAAAGAGAAACCCTTTAAGTTTTCATTTAACAAAATTATCAATGCAATAATCCAAAGAGATACAAATTTCATTGTAAGTTATTCTTAGTTCCCATTAATGAAATGAAAATTCTGTGGGGAATTAGAAAAGAGGTTGTAAAGACTATTTTGTAACTTTCCAATCTCATAAATTTATAAGATTCCTATATGTAAATCATTCTAACTTGATCCTACACCAAATCACTAACAGTGATCAAATGTCTTATTTTATACTTAGAAGTAACAAATATGGTAAATGATATTTATATCCAATTATAATGAAGGTATTTCATGATAACCTTGTATTCTAAATATAAAGTAGGGAGGGGAGGTGTTATTTTAGACATACACTGAAATTATTGTACTAATAAAGCTACAATGACTTTTACCAAATTAAAATGGACTACTTATTCAGCACAAGTCAGAAGAGCATGTGGATATGTTAATTTCTGCTTATGGATCTGAAATTCTCAAGTGATAAAGGAATTCAATTCCCCAACCCCCAATGTGGAGATTATAAAAATTCTTTTAATTTGTCTAATAATAATTTTAAAATATCCAGATAATTTAGAAGATTAACTTCAATGTTTACCCTAATCACAGCTAACAAAAACAAACATCTCTTGATGACAACTAGCAAATAGAAAGATGATCATAATTTCCCAGGGTATTTCAATTATACAAGATTAGTAAAGTTAATGATTAACTTGATTTTAGAAATCTTAGCTCTTGAATTTTATATCTGCTTGCTTAGATTTCAACAATAGGAGGGGAAAAAAAATGCAACATTGTGAGACAGCTCATATGAACATTTTAAACTATTAGATATAAAAAAAAAAAAAAAATCCCATTAAAAATAAGATTATAATGGGATATTTTATAGAACTAAAATTGATTACGATTTAGATCAGCACAATTAAATATTAAATTTGAACGAAAATTGATCAAAGATTGAGCCTTAAAAAGACATATGAGCTTTGTTAAAAGTGAATTTTTTTCTTTTTTGCAATTGGTTTTAGAGGCTGACCTGTTTTAATATGAAACTTTATGCATTAAGCTATTCAAAATGTAGAAAAATTGTTTTGTTACTTGTATAAATAATGATACAACCAGTTTTATAAAGGGTTATATGTTAAACACACAGGATCACTAAGAAATAATCGTAATAGGAGGAGGGAGGGGGGGGGACAATGTCACTTACCCATGAAGCCAGATGGATATGTAGGATCAGTTCTCACTTGGCCATCAACTTTAATCAACCTCTGTTTAACAATCTTCTTTACTTCATCCGAAGTGAGCGCGTACTTCAGACGGTTTCTGAGAAACAGAATGAGGGGGAGACATTCCCTCCACTTGTGTGGTCCAGTGCTGGGTCGGGGAGCCTAGACATCAATCAAACATTTGTTTCAATAGATGAGAAAATAAAATGTGCATATGACAGCAATTCCACTTACATAAGAGAGCAATCAGAAAATTTGCATTAACCATATACATTTTTTAATAACTAGACTATTTGAGTGGGTACGTGTTTAAGTAAACATTTTTTTTTTTAGACAAAGAAATTACTGTTTACCGGCCTACATCACCGAAAGTTCAATTACAATGTACTTCTGGGAAAACATCTTTTAGTGAGGCTATCCTTAAATTAAGGATTCGGACAGTTCCATACAGTAGTAAGGTACAGCTCAATTTCCCTTTAAGAAATTTACATAGCTTACTGTCATCTTTTGAATCGTAAGTAATTTAAGCAAAATTTAATTATATTTAAAGACCAGGAAATTATACACTTACAAATACTCCACCGAGTTTAGCCAGCATCCAATGTTTGGGAGCTGACAAGCGCTTTACGTGCTTTCTTCGACCACGGTATCCCTGGAAAAAAAATGTTGACAAAATGTGATTAAATTGGAAAAAAAAATATATATAAAAATGGATAAACACGTTCTTATATAAACGAACATTTAAACGGTTATCAAATAATGAAAGAAAAAAAGCTTAGAACACTGTTTCATGGTAGAGATTTTACTTTTGCCTCATGTAAGTGTTCAAAGGCGATTCCAACTTAGGAGCTTGGCACTATACAATCTTCTTATCCAATTTGGGCATTGTGTTCATATTTAGAAGATTACTTAAGATTAAAACTTATAAATACAGGTAGATTAATAATATAAAAAAAATAAAAAATTGAGGATGAACCGATGACACCAAAAACTATAGTGATGTCCCGCTTTCTAAACCCAAAATAAAAAAAAAAAAAAAAGAGGCACTACATTATACAACATATCGATCACTACGTCAACAACTAAATTACTTTTAAAACAAATCAAATTATATTTAAACCTAGTGTGGAATATTTAAGAATGAAAACGTGAAACTGGCGTTATCGATTTCAGATTATTCAATGCACGTGTGCCTCAGTTTTTAATTTACATATTATATATACACACTTTTCACATTTTGTGTACTTAATATATATCTTTATCTGTGTAGGAGAAAAAAAATCAAATCGTTTATATTCTGAAATGATGTTTTTAAAAAGAAGGTTGAGATTTAATTGAATGCACCCATAAACAAGACAAATTTAAAATCTATTACTTCTGGTTTCAAAGATCAGCATCTTTTTTTTTTCCAAATGTTTAATATTATTTAACAAAAAATAAATTTAAATCCGAAAGGAGTTTAACATATATATATATATATACACACACACAGCATTACAAATTAATGATTTTTTTAACTAATTCTTAGACATTAAGGCAAGTTTGAAAAAAATGGCGAATCACGGAGATTAATCGACTTATTTATTACAAGTGTTTTTCAAAAATAAGTTGGCATCTAATATACAATTGCTTAATGTTATAAAGCAAGTGTTGTAGGTAATAATTAAACTAATTTTTAAAAATAATAATGACAATTAAACAATCATTAACAAAATCGTATAACATGTGTCTGAGTGTTGAAACCAGCGTGGCGGTGAACCGAGGGTTGTAAAAATATATTGTACAAATTTCCGAATAAAACATAGATTATCACAGTAAATAATGAAATATAAACGTGCCATGATGTATGGGCGATAAAACTAATGTATAAGCAATTGATACGAAAGTCAAATAAATGCAGATGGAATTAGATTTAAGAGAGAGAAAATTAACAATACTCACCATGTTGAAGACTTATGAGTAAAAGGCCGAATAGATTCAGTCTGCGCAAGCGTACAACTTCAAAATGAGGCTCAGTTCCGATATGCATTTTCCGCTTCCGGTAGAAAATTCAGGCAAAATAAAAGATAGACGGGAATGAAAATAAAGTAAGGAAACTTTGTAACGAGCCGCGTGATTGAATGATTTGGAATGAAAATGGGCCAATCACAATGTGTTTCTTTTGCTCGTCAATTTTCCGTAGTTATCGCCCGTGTTGTCGTTTTTGAGAAGAGAGGATTATTTTGCCAGAGGATTTCACTTGTAAGACAGCGTAGTATCATCGCAACCCAGAAGGTGACGCCTTTGATTAAGAGTGGCACCGATGTGTAAATATGGACGAGGAAAGCAGTAATCATGACTCTGGGGCCGCTGGTTTTGATGAAGAGGACGGAGAATCGCCTTTTCTCGGCTATGCGGCCGCAGTTGGTGTTGATGGACCCGGAGAAGGAGGTGAAGATGATGATGACGACGACGATGATGATGATGATGACGACGAAGAAGAGGATATGACTTCAATGACTGCTGTCTTTATTGAATCGGATATGGACGATGCAGCTAACACATCTCATCACTACCGGGATGGAATAATAATTGGAGATGAAAACCCCAACAGCAATCGTTTTTCTGCAAGCCACCTTAAATGCAGAGATGATAGACAACCTCAGTTTTCAGCTTCGTCTCTGGAGACCTCAATTGGAGGGTAAGTTCACAAAAACATAACTTTGCTTTTAATTTAGTTTTAATTAACTGCTTACTTATCATAAAGCTAGCTTTCGTTTTATCTCTTGATATTAGAAGAAAAAAAATTAAATAATCAAAAGATAAAAAAAAATAGTAATTGTTATTTATCTCACAATAAACTTGTTTTTTACCTTTTTTTTAAAAAAGCAAATACGTCCCAATCAGCTGGGTCAGGTTTGGAAGGTACATTCCTGTTTAGTGTTTACTGTTTACTGTTGTTATTTACTTTAACTTAGTGTTTTGACAATTTCTTTTAGTCGTACGCGTAGATTTTCCCGTTATTTCTACTATAGATTTCCCATTATTTTCCTGTTTTTGTAAAACTGTTTAGTTTTACTTTTTATTGATAAAATACCTCAACATTAGTAGTGACTCTCTCTCTCTCTCGTGTTTTTTTTTTTCTTTTATCACACCTACATAACATGCTTGAGCTTGCTTAGTAATTAAAAAAGAACTGGTTGTAATCATCATTTATTTATTTATTTACATATTTTCAAATATTTCTCCTACCTAACCTATAAATGTTGATTTATACCGCTTAACTGGAAAAAGACAAAAAAAAATGTAAGCTCTAAAAAACACGCATACACACAGTTGTAAAAATATATATTTACTCTCTCACCACAAAAAAAAAATGTTTTATTGTGATAATGACACAAAAAATAATTATGCATATAACCTACCTTCTTTAAAATCTTCATTCATTTATGAATAATGTTTCGTAGTTTAAATGTTATAAAATAGTAAAAACCTGCACTTTTTTGTGAGGGGAGGTGAACTGTTGAGTGTTGATTATATAAATCCGGTTGTTACACATGTAATTCTGTACTTAAAAAGTGGGTCGTTTAGTATCACTATTATTAGTCACTAAACTTGCTATTTATTTGTTTTTTAGTATCACTTTTTTCAGCACCGTTAACTAAGTGTCCATAAAAAAAAAAACCAAGTCTTTTACGATTAATTTTTTTTAATATAATTTTATCTTTTTTAACTTTTTTTACATTTACTCGTCTATTTCCTTTTTTTTTTTTTTTTTTTTTTTTTTGCACGTCGACATTTTACGATAACTATCTATCAATTTATTACTTTTTTTATCCTTGAATGAATTAATAAACAAAAAAATGTCTTGTTTTACATGTAATGACTTTTTTTTTCTTTTAAGAAAATTAAATCCTTCTTTGATTTCTTCTGCCTATCAAGAGAAAGAAATCCATAGCAACACGTTTTGTTTTGGTGCTCACGACTTTTGAGTCTTTTCTTTATTAATAAAACAATATACGTATGTATTGACTGAAAAGCACTCGTGGACATGTGGATACTGATCTAATAACAGATCTATCAAGAAAGTCCAAAACAAAATACTTTATTTACACAGACAATGGGTACGTTGACGACCGATGATGATGATACCCATCCATGTTTTCGACCGAGTTAGTTTTATTTCGATAAAACCAGAATTCCTGGTGGTTTTAAAGAATAGTGCAAAGATGATGATGCTTTTTTCTTCTCCCAACTATTTTGTTTGTTGACCTAGAGAGTCAGGCGGTAGTGGGGTGCGGAGAGAAAAATCGATATATACACCACCCCCACAACATACTTTCTCCAATGTTCATGTCGATAGAACTGTTTAATAATCCCTTTCTCTGTTATTTCATCGAAATATTGGAAATAAAGTTCGTACCCATTATTAATTGCTTTCAAATAAAAATTAATACTCTCTCTCTCTCTACCAATTGGCCATCATGCACTAGTTCATCTACTAATTACTAAACATTTTTTTAAAATTTAATGAGAAATGCAGATCGTCAGTAATGATGTTAGTTACCGTCCATAATTTTCAAATACTAATCACCACATCCTGAGGCAACAAATGTTATTTTAAATTCCTTTTCTAAAACAAAAACGTGATGCCTCTTCGTAAGACTAGAGAGGGTACCTTCAGGTACTTGGACTTCAGTACAAGGCTGCATTTGTCGAGCGCTTTTGCTGGGCTCAAGTTCATAATCGATAATTTGTTTAAGGCCAATATTACTCTCACAAATATTTCACGTCGTGGTATTTTTATATTACAATAAATGACGACCCCCTCCTACACTTACTTCCATCCGTCCTTTGAGTTTCAAAGCTTATCTTTTTACAAAGTTATGCCAAAAATATTTCTACTCGTGTGTTAATGTTTTGTGCTTTCTACATTTTTTTTTTTTTTTTTTTACCAGCGATACCGTTAAGTTTCTTTACTTTTTCGTGTTTATTTCTAGTATTCGTTAATAACTGGGTCAAGTATGGTAGGTGGGTACTTCTGTTTAGGATCAGTGTGGTATCTGTGTGCAGGTGTAATATTTTATTTACTAAGCATAGCTTAGTTATGGCATAAGTTTGTGACACCTAGTGAGAATTTAACTGATTATTAATGGTCTATAAGATGAAG
Organism: Acanthosepion pharaonis; assembly: GCA_903632075.3. NCBI lineage: Eukaryota > Metazoa > Mollusca > Cephalopoda > Sepiida > Sepiidae > Acanthosepion > Acanthosepion pharaonis. Next base: position 822,342 of record CAHIKZ030003536.1, read on the forward strand.
TTGCTAACCATTGTACTACAAGACAGTGCATGTAATGTTTTGTAGTTTTTACAGTAATATCAATGTTGTAAAAACCTTTTTGGGTAAAAGTACAAATAATCTTTATAGTTAAAATTTTTCCACTAACTTTTCAAGACCATTGCACTGCTTGAATTTTTTTTTATCTTGGGAATTAGAGATTCTGGATAAAATTCAAAGAAGGGTCTGTAATGTAATCGATCCTGGTTTGACATCTCAACTTCAGTTACTTTCTAATCAAGTGACTTCAGTCACTTTCTGATGTGGCTTTGTATGTATAGTAAATGATGTTTGGGGCTTATTGTGTTTTAATAGTTAACAGCCAACACTTGGTTTCAAGAACACTTAAGACAAATATGGACATGGCAAAGCCCAGGAGGAAAAACAAAAAGACCAGATTGACAGCATAACTATCAACAAGTGATTCAGAAATGCAGGTTTACACTGCAAGACATATCCAAGTGCCAACTTTGGAAATGATCACTTCCCAGTGCTATGTTAGCTTAGAGTGAAACTACGGAAAATGAAAAGGATTAATGCAGCACCCTAATTGCAATATGACCCAGATCTGAAGGAAAAATATATGGACAGTGTGAAAAGCCAATAAGAGGAACAAAAAGAAAATGGAAACTCTAAGTGAGATACATTAAGAGAAGTTTTAATAACACCAACAATCAAGATCATCCCAAAGTAAAATAGACAAAGAAAAAAAAATATGAATGTATCGCAGACAAAATTTTCGACATGATGAAAAAAAGAGACAAAAACAATGCCAAGATATGGAACAGAATATAGGACACTACATAAAAAAATAAAGAACAAATGCAGGCAGGCTAAAGAGGAATGACTCAACAAAAATGTGCAGAAATAGAAAGAATGAGTATCACAGATAAAGCAGATATGCATAAAGAAAATAAGGGAACTAACAGGACAAAAGACATGCTCATCAACAGGCTGCATAAAATCCAAGGATGGAATGCTGAAATTAGAGAAAGAAAAAATATTCCAGAGATGGAACAAAAATATCTGAGAACTCTTCCATAATGAAAGAGAACAACCAGCAATGTGCAGAAATATAGATGGATTGGAAATATTAAAATCTGAAGTGGAATCTACTCTAGCTAAATTGAACAGAAACAAAACAGCAAGGCTGGACAGAATTGTAATGGAGATGCTGGAGGCCTTAGACAATTTCAGCATAGACAAGATCACAGAATAATATATGAAATGTACAACAGTGGTGATATACCGGAAGACCTAAGTAGATCTATTTTTATGGCACTGCCTAAGAAGCCAGGTGCAGACAAATGCTAACTCCATCGGGCAATCAGCTTAATGAGTCGTATGGAATTTATCATCTAAATTCTGAAGAATAAAGCATGCAGCAGAATTGGGCCTGGAAATAGACCAAGAATAGTGTGGGTTTATCAAGGACACTAGAACAAGAACATGATATTTATGTTCAGAAAGTGCAATACAAATGTAGAAAGACGTGTACCTGTGTTTTATAGATTACAATCTTAACATAAGATGACATAGTGTTGATAGCAGACAGAAAGAAAGCTACAAAACTGCCTACAGAAGGTAGTGAATGAAAGCAAGAAGAAAGGATAATACATCAACTGCAAGAAGACAGAATGCATGGTTGTTAGCAAAGGGATGAGGCCAAAGTGTGAATTGCAAATCAGAGAAATTTAAAATCAAACAATTGCAAATATTTCAATATCTGTGAAATGTTTTAACAGAGGATGGAAAGTGTGACACTGAAATCTGAAGATAACCATTGGGATAATCAAATATGCATTCCAAAAGCTAAGCAGACTACTAAGAAATAGAAAAATTTTGCTAGAAACAAGGAAAAGAGTATTGAATTGATATGTGATATCTGTCCAGAAGGTTTGAAAAAGGAATATCCTCACCAAGACCTTCAGGCTTCATTCACTCAAAGCTATTTTTAACCATTGATCTCTGAAAGTGGTCATAAATAGCTGACAGTAAACTTATTTCTGAACAAGTTTGGCACCATGTATGACATCGATGTTAAGTCTCAATTTGATGCAGCTATTTAAGAAATTGATTTGAGATTTTAGGTTAGTGTCTTGGTTCTGTAGCAACTTGCGGTGTTGGGTGAAACTACATTTAGCACAGCCTATTCTATATTCAATTTTCTGTATCAAATTTGTTATAACTGATCCATACACCAAGGTATTTGATGTATGTAGTATTTATTAATTCCCTGAATTTTTATGATTAATTCAAGGTATGTGCTATCGCTGCTTTCATTCCAGTTCAAGATCATAGTTTCTGTTTTGGAAAGGTTTATGTTGATTTGTATTTCTCGGAACATGTTGGCTCTTATTTTAATCTGGGTCTGTATGTTTCACCATATATTTAATCAGGAGAGTGAATAACAGATTAAGTACATTTGTTTAGTACATTTTTAACTATGATATCAAGGGTTATATAAAACAGCTAATTATGCATAGAAAACTCCTATTCTGTGACTTGCATTTATTTTTTATCTCTCTCTTAATATTTTTTTATGTATGCTCATTACTTAAGCAAATGTTTACATTAAAAACATTTTAAAATTTTGACTTTTTTCTTCTTATATGTATTGTTCGTAGTCATGTGAAAATGCTTTACTTTGTTACACCAAAACTATCGTTCACCAACAGCAGGATATTACAGATTTTTCTGGGAGGCTAATTTGGGCTACAAATAAGAAAGTTAATTCAAAAATTTATTAGTGTTTTCTTTTCTTTTTTTTCTTTATGTAGCCAATTTGGCAATTCTGCCTATATATACTTTTAACATTTGCTGTCTAACTCTGTATGTTATTAGAAGGGATTAAATTTAAAGTATATTTGATTAATAAATCCTACCTGTCATATTTGGTTGCATAATCATCATTTGTGAAAATAACTTAACAATTTGTAATGTCATTAATAAGAAAACTCTGCTTACTGTCAAATATACATGACATTAAATAAGAATAAAACAATTGTCATTCATGTTTTTTTTTTGTTTTTTTTAAGTATTGAAACAAGAATAAATTGAACATAAAATAATGGTAAAAAAATATTTCAAAAGGAGAATTTTATTTAATGCGAGATTTATATATGGTTAACTTCATTTTGAAATTGAGAAATCTTGGGGTTTCAGTCTTTCATAGCCTCATAATTCCAATATTGTCTTTTCTCATATATTTCTAGTCTTATACACGGCAATTTATTTTAACGTTTCCTCCCCCATAAAATATAAGTCTCTTTGCAAGGAAACAATAAGGAAAATTTCCAAAGACACGTTATTTTCTCTCTATTTGATAGATAGCAAAAAAGAAAAATTCAAAAAATGCCATATAAAGTTAACTTTGTTTCTCTAAACTTTTCTTAAGCTTTAAAATATTTTAATAACAATATTTTAACATAGATTTTTGTCAGACATTCCTTCACATAGCTTTATAGTTGACTTAGAGGAGACATGGTATTCTAGGTAAAGTATACCATGGAAGATATTAAAATGTAGGGAAGGTGGATTTGTATTTCATGTCATGGTTCTTTAAAATACTGAACCAAATAATCTCATTTCACTCTTAAACAAAAATATCTTCACCACCACACACTGTTGGTATCGACCATTTCAGTGTTCTGAAAACGATAATAAACAACACAGTTGATCAGCAATAAATGTGTATTATTCATTATTCATATAACAATGAATAAATAAATAAAGAGGATTTATACAAATGAAAACATCTTTTTTATGCTAATTTGATAATTTAAACATAAAGGCAGTTATTTGGATGATAGTATAAAAAGACTTCATGGTGAAAAACCTTTCCAGTAATTGTTTTCAACTATTGTATTAATTAATAATTTAGAAAAGAAAGCTTAATTTCTCTTTTCCAATTAGTCCTCCTTTCTCCATTTTTGTTATTATATATATATATATATATATATATATATATATATATATATATATATATATATATATATGTTTCATTAAATAATATAGACAAGTGTTGTCTATTTATTTTATGTAAAATTTTTCGTATCTTCTGATAAGTTTGGTAACATTATCATTTTGAAAAAGAAATTCACAATATTTATCCATTATTTTTTAATAAAATCTAAGCTTTCGCTTACTCAAGCTATTATCAAAGATGTAAATACAAACATATCAAACAATATATGGACACGACAGTGATGATATAGTCTGTCATTGTTAAGCAACGATGAACACGCCAAGACATAAGACGCCAGTAGCGAAAATCGCACCAGATCTCATGACGTCACACATGACTACACGAGAGTGAATTGGAGAATGAAATAAGGAAAGCCGTTGGTATAACCAATGGCTTCTGTTACCAATTATTGAAATTATAGACATTTAAGAATATTTGTAGAGATTCCATAGTTGATTTTGTTTAGGTTGGGTTTTAACTGTTTGATGTATAATGCTTCAAGTATTTTTAGTTTTTTGTCTATTGTTTTCATGTCGAAGTATAGTTGTGTTTTTCGACAAGTATTTTACAATGGAATTGTGTAAAAGGGCAGGCATGTTGTTTTAAATGCCTAAAAATGTTAGAGTTTTCATTAAGATGTAGTGTCAAGCGTCGTGAAAGCGAGTTTGTGGTGTGACCAACATAAATATTATTTAATTCGTTGGAGATACACTCTCCCAAAGGGCATTTGAATTTATAAACTATGTTGGTTTTTTGCAAATCGCTAACCGGGGAGAAGAATCATTTATGAAGTATTAAGTTGGATATACTAGATTTAGTGTAGTATATGATTAATTTAATTTTTTGCTAGGATCTGTAGTTGATATATTAGAATTTACTAAATTTTTTTAGTATGTGTTCATCTTGTTTATAATTAGTATGCATTTGATTATGATATAAGAGATTAATATATTTGAGATCAGTAGAAGCAGTATTATGTACAATTTGCTTATTATTGAGATTTCTAAGAAAGCATCTTATTTGTTCATCGACTATATAGTTTGGAAAGTTATTATTAATAAGTGTCTGTTTTATATTCTTTAGTTCACTGTAAAAAATCTGTTTGGTGGATGAATTAGTTTCTGCACGATGTATTAGATTCTTTATAATTGCTATTTTGTAGTAATATGGGCATTCGCTCTTGTAGTTAAGTGTACATGAATTTATGCTTGTAGGTTTTTTGTATGGAGCTGGTTAACTTTAGACATATTGCTGACCAATACAAGAAATCTGATAAAAGCTTAGTAATAACATGCAAATATTATACAATATAAAAACTTTAAAAAAAAAATGACTAGAGATGGTAAAGGCTTTAACCATAAAAGACCAGTAACCCAACATGAATAAAAATTCATTTAACTTAGGAACAAACCTACAAGATATACTTCATAACTAATATCATAAAAAATAACACAACACTGCAAACAGATGAATGAAAATGCAATACCGGGTGGTGGGGTGATTATAACACCCACCAACCAATTAAGATGCAACAAACACAAGGCATACTTATAGAAACAAGTCTACTAATACACAAATTAAATTTTTTTTAGATTTATGGCTTCTGATATTGGACTAATTGTCTTCAAATTTTCTCCAGGAACTACCAAAATGGTCTGAACCCAGCAGATATATAATACTATTTCCTGGTAGTAAATTATTCGGTTTTTATTATTTTATGTTTGGTATATGAAGCGTAAGCGTTCTCAAAGCAAAGTTGTTACTTTCACAACACAAAGAAAGAAAATCACTTGTAACACGTCAGGAAAATAACTCACGAACACCGTAGCCAAAATGCCCGAATTTTCCTTCCGTACTTGATTATCTCGTTCACTACACTCCCCTGTCACATAAGTGACACTCATACGGGCCTCTTTATTCTCCTGCTTCTCCGAGCGGGCGACTGTTGGAGGAGATTGTGTTATGTTCTGAGGTTTCTTCTGATCTGACAACCTCGCGCGCAGAGTCTTCATCATCTGAAGAATGTTCTGAAGATTCTTCTGAGGATTCTTCTGGTCTGACAACCTCACGACAGTCTTCACCATCTGAAGGGGTGCTAGCCCTACCTCCGATGGTAATTATTTGTTCACTTTTGAGCACTCACTGCTAGTGTCACTTGTTGACGATTCTGTACCTACATAGCGATGCAAGTCCTTTATGTGTCTTGGTATGCCATCAAACAGCACAGAACGGGAGTTACTTTAGTCCAGTGACATGCCCCACCCGCACCGGGTTGTACAATCGCAATATGGAGATTTTCACCACACGCCGACGCCCAAGTCATACGGGCACTGCTCGCTTATCCGCTCAGCGGAACACGCGCGCCAATGCCTCAGAGGCGGACTTTTGTACTGATAAATCATGTTGGCTGGCACAGTTGAGAGCGATACATTATTGTCTCGGAGTAACATTGTACCAATACACCGACTCAGACAGGGTCACCGTTGTTAATACTGAGTTTGATGCTTCCAACTCCCGGCTTCTGAGAGCCTTTCCATCAGCCGTTAGTATGTCCATCTTTTGTCTGCCCCACTGTCGGCAAATCGAACCGTTGGTGAGTGACTGAGAGCAGCCCGAATCTATTAAAGCGGTACGCGTTATTCCATTGATGCGCATCTTAATCAGGGGGGAGCCACTTTCATGCTCGGTGCGGGAAGAGACCGCTTTTTACGTCGCTACCCCCACATTCCATTTCCCGGCACTTAGAGGCAATATGACCTACTTTATGATATTGAAAGCATCAGAGATCGAGACGCCTTTCGCTGCCGACCGCCGCGCATTTCTGCGGCGTTGATAGTGGCAGTCTGGCAAAATGATTCGCCCAGAGCACCGATAGCAGGTGGCAACGCCATGGTGACGAATGGCTGGGGTCGGACCTTCTTTGACTTCAATTGGTTGAATAACTGCAGCCACTGGTTCATCAGCCTCTTTTTCGCCGATCGCGACAGCACGGGCTCTGGTCAACAATTGATTGACGCCAGGTCTTCCATTCTGATGATGCACGGAGTATCTGCTTAACATGACTGGGCAATCCAGAAACGAAGGCACATGTCATCCATTCTTCAGGAAGCGGTGCGATTGGAACGGGCGAGCTTTTTAATTCTGCTAAAATATACGCCTACTGTCTCGCCATCGCAGACGCCGTGCCTGAATTGGTCGTAGGCCACGAACCGGTCAGTTCCAAACGCGGTTAGTAGAGCGTGCTTTATTTGCTCAATGTCACTTTTCTGTTCTTTACTCAGCTGCCTATACACAGCAAGGGCACCGCCATTCAATCGCAGAGGAAGAATTGATCAATCTTCGATATCTCGTGATACCGCAGAGACCAGTTCCACCTTTTCGATCCATTCAACCACAGACTGTCCACTAGTATCACCACTGAATTCGGGGATCAGTTTTATATCGAACAGTCTTTCCACCATCTTGCGAGAGACAAAGTAAACGCCGAAATAGCTTGAAGTGTAAGCGTTCTCAAAGCAAAGTTGTTACTTTCACAACACAAAGAAAGAAAATCACTTGTAACGCGTCGGGAAAATAACTCACGAATGCCGTAGCCAAAAATACCCGAATTTTCCTTCCGGTGTACTTGATTATCTCGTTCACTACAGTATATTCTTTTTTAGTTATAACAGAAATATGATTTAGTATTTCCTGATAGTAAATTATTCAATATTTCTGATATAACTAAAAAAAAGAATATACCAAAAATAAAATAATAATAAAAACTGAAAATATTACAGGGTGTATCAAAAATGCTTTTACAAACTTTGGGGTTGGATTCCTCACACCAAAACAAAGACAAAAGTTCATATAATCATATGTCCACAAATCCTTCATTTTTTGAGTTATTAAGTTTTCGATAAATGCTGTTAAATGTACAATCCAAGATACAATGTAAAAATACATTTACAAACTTTAGGGGTGGGTTCCTGATAGCAAAACAAGGTAAACTTGTCCACATAAAGATATGTCCAAAAGGTCATCATTTTACCTCAACACAGCAACTCATAACAAATGTTCAAAATGTCCTCTGTTTCCTTCTACACAAGAATGCACCCGTTGAATCATTGACTGGCAAACCCTTTCAAATACTCCTATACGGTGTCAAATGGTTTTGCAGAACCCCATGACATGTTGGTGAAGCGTCTCTGAATTATTAATGTCTGCTACTTAAACCAATTGTTTTAGCAAGGTGTGGAACTGGTCCTCCTCCTACCTATCCATCTTTCATGGTAGATGACAGCCAGTGCATCACGAACAATGTGATTAAAATGTGTTGGAACCCCATCTTGCATGAACCACAGGTGTCTTCAGATTAGCAGGTTTGGAAGTGTGTTCAAAATAAAGTCCCTATAGATGTCTCCTGTAAGACACGTTGAGAAAACCTGGACCTACCAGACAGTCACCTACAATTCCAACCCACACATTAATCATAATGCTGGTGTCTAGCCTGTATTGTACTCCATAAACAAGACCAAATAGACTAACAACAGATCAGCAGCTTGTGCAATAAAAGATCAGCAAACATTCTCCTTTGGTGAGTGACCAGAGGGTGAAAGACCCCTGCACACATTGCAAGTGATATGGATACAGGAGCTGCTCTTGAAGTATCCCCCATACGGTACTATAAGTTGTACGACATGCTAGAGCCACTTGACGTATGCTGATACCTGGATCATTTTCGACAGACTGTAGAATGTGTTCTTTGTAGTCAGTTATATGAGAAAATCTGTCTGCCTTGTTCCATAGCCTAAGCAATGCAACAATAGACAGCAGTAATCTGTCTGCCTTGTTCCATAGCCTAAGCAATGCAACAATAGACAGCAGTAATCTGTCTGCCTTGTTCCATAGCCTAAGCAATGCAACAATAGACAGCAGTAATCTGTCTGCCTTGTTCCATAGCCTAAGCAATGCAACAATAGACAGCAGTAATCTGTCTGCCTTGTTCCATAGCCTAAGCAATGCAACAATAGACAGCAGTAATCTGTCTGCCTTGTTCCATAGCCAAGCAATGCAACAATAGACAGCAGTAATCTGTCTGCCTTGTTCCATAGCCTAAGCAATGCAACAATAGACAGCAGTAATCTGTCTGCCTTGTTCCATAGCCTAAGCAATGCAACAATAGACAGCAGTAATCTGTCTGCCTTGTTCCATAGCAAGCAATGCAACAATAGACAGCAGTAATCTGTCTGCCTTGTTCCATAGCCTAAAGCAATGCAACAATAGACAGCAGTAATCTGTCTGCCTTGTTCCATAGCCAAGCAATGCAACAATAGACAGCAATCTGTCTGCCTTGTTCCATAGCCTAAGCAATGCAACAATAGACAGCAGTAATCTGTTGCCTTGTTCCATAGCCTAAGCAATGCAACAATAGACAGCAGTAATCTGTCTGCCTTGTTCCATAGCCTAAGCAATGCAACAATAGACAGCAGTAATCTGTCTGCCTTGTTCCATAGCCTAAGCAATGCAACAATAGACAGCAGTAATCTGTCTGCCTTGTTCCATAGCCTAAGCAATGCAACAATAGAAGTAATCTGTCTGCCTTGACAGCCTGCCAATGCAACAATAGACAGCAGTAATCTGTCTGCCTTTGTTCCATAGCCTAAAGCAATGCAACAATAGACAGCAGTAATCTGTCTGCCTTGTTCCATAGTAAGCAATCAACAATAGACAGCAGTAATTGTCTGCCTTGTTCCATAGCCTAAGCAATGCGCAACAATAGACAGCAGTAATCTGTTCGCTTTGTTCCATAGCCTAAGCAATGCAACAATAGACAGCAGTAATCTGTCTGCCTTGTTCCATAGCCTAAGCAATGCAACAATAGACAGCAGTAATCTGTCTGCCTTGTTCCATAGCCTAAGCAATGCAACAATAGACAGCAGTAATGGTTGGATGAATTGGTTGCCTTCGGTCTGGAAATGCAATCTTGTATAACTTGCGTCCATTACCATTCGTGCGGCCATATGTAAAAATCATATCTGCCTGCTCGCAATATAAATATCCTGCCATTGTTAAACACTGAAGACAGACTAGCCACAATTGACAAAAGTAACCTAGTCTACATGACAAGAGAACGCCATCTACTGTAAACTTTCTTTAAATTTAATAACTCCAAAAACAAAGAATGTTTGTATTATAGCTTCTCTTTTGGACATTATTAAAAGAAGTAAAGATTTGTTGTGAATGACATTCCCAGATTTCAAAATGAAATTGGAGATTTACACACACATACACCCGTCCTCATTTTTAAATGACATTTTCACACACGATACAATATATTATTAACTTCATTATTCTGTATTGTATTTTTAACCTTATTTTGCGATAGGTTCACTAAGTAGAAACAAAATGTCTGTTATTGAACCAGAATTAAAAAAATAGAAACATCTCCAGAAGTATATCTTGTTAGTTTGTATAAGAAAAGTTTTTCTCTTTGTCTTTTATTTGTTTAGATTAGGTGAATTGAAGAAACAAAGAAAAGGAAATTTATATTAAAGAATCAAGAATATTTAATGATGCGATAAAAAAACGAAATCACTGAGTTGATTCATCTACAAGTGAGGCACATTTTGTATATATAAGTATACTCCTGAAGAAAATTCAAAAATTGTAATAAATTAGTACTTTATTTATGAAAATTAGTCATTCATATAAAATACAAAGCAATCTGTTGGTATTTACCACACATATATGGAAATCTCAATAAGGAGATTTATAATTGACATATTAGATGCATGGGTTTGCTATTCAATCATTTGAAAATGGTCAATGAACCAATAACATTAAGTTAATGTTAGAAAAGAAAAAACACTACGTCACTGAAACCTCTTCTGCACAGAGGAGCTACATCCAACAAAGCAAGTCAATATGTGCAAAAGTGGGGGTCTGGCACCATGCCTTTTATTTACATTGTTTTCTACTCTGTGTAATCAACAATAATGCCAACACTTTGTATTTCTTTTTTTTTTTTTTTTTTTAACTTTATTGTCCTTAAGTAAGTTTATTATAAAACTTATACAGTTGTAATTTTTGTAGGAAAACATCTCCATGTTTAATCTATAAACTGTGTGGTCTTTGCCACTTAAAACGCCTTAAAAAATCATTAAGGTTGTTAAGTCTACATTTCTGTATTTCAGACAGGAAATTTAATCACTGCTCTGTTTTAAATGTACAAAATTGTCAAAGTAATTCTTCTCTCTTTGACTATTTATTCTGTACGTACAAGATGGAGAGTTTGATTATAAGATGCAATGTAAGAAATGGTTATAAACAAAAACATTGCCAAAGTTTTGTGTTTGTCTTTGAGCACAGTTAAAAAAAAGATATTTGATCAAAAACTGTTGCAGGAAGTCGTGTACAGTGTTTGGAGCATTGCAAAAAATTGTCTGGAAAGTTCATTTTCATCAGTAAATGTATTTAAACACAACTGGCTTTTACCAAAATGAACCTCAGTGACCCTGAAGACATGTAATAAAAGGGAATTAAAACAGACCAATTAAATCACCATTTAATAAATAGAATTACTGTATAGTAGGCTTATTACCCACACATCTGACATAACAGATATGTGGTTTGTGTAACAGCAGCTTGCAAAGAGAAATTGGTGAGTCAAGTTCAAATCCAGCAAAGTTTATTACATTTACTTTTGCACAAATACCCTTAAGAAGGGTATGAATCCATCTCTTTTCCCCCCTCAGCTATGGTATAAATAGTAGGGCAAACTAGACTCTGTAGCTATGGTTGGCAACCATTCTATGAGAAGGTCAACTTTGATTTCAAAACCTTATACAACTCTAGTGAGACATACTATACAGGCATTGAAAAGATTATCAAGTTCAGTTAAATGCAGGGTGGTATTATAGGCATTATTATCTTGACTGAAGTCAAATTTAAAAAAAAATATGGTTTACTTTTACTTGTTGAAAACTGTTATTATCACTACTGACGTTAAACGTTTACCACCTTACCTCTGATACAAGTGTATAAATGATAGTAGTACCAATGTATTAAGGGTGATATACATCTAAATATATTTAGGGTGATATAAGATTTGAGATCAGCTGTTGACAACAATAATAAAGAAATAAGTGACAAATTCAACGATCCAGTGTATTGATGTATAATGGCTCAGTGTAATTGGTGACAATGAGTTCTGCTACAAGATAAACTCAACTAGAACAAGCCTTGGTATTAAACAAATGCAATTTATTTGAAACATCTGATAAGTGCAACTTTGTTATATTTACTTATGCACAAATACTCTTGGGAAAGGTATAGATCCAAATCCTCCCCCAGCTATGGGTTAAATAGTAAGACTTGTATCTTGAAAAATCATTATCTTCAAAAAATTATTAATAAAACATTCACTCATATGCAGTTTTATGTACAATCCAAAATGTTTCAGCTTTTAAAAAAAAAAAACACAAAAGGTTGATAAGTCATAAAAAAAATCTATCAAGTGCAAACCTAAGGATTTAACTTTTAACATTCATAAATTATAACAATACTGGAAATATAAGTGCTGATGATTAAAAAGCCCTAAACTATCCATGGAAGATTGAGATCTAATTGTTAAAAGCATGACAACTGTCTTTCTTCCTTATTGTTTGGTGATACATGAATATTTTCTCTAATTCTAATGCAAACAAACACGTTACTAGAAAGGCAATAATGGACACTACTTTGTGCTTCAAGAGGAGAATCTCTTGAAATCAGGTCAAACTTGTTCAGGGATGGCTAAGATTTTTATCAAAGCTTGGGATGGGCTAAGTCACATACTAAAATTTATGGCAAGAGTTAAAACTGGTTGTACATATCGCTTGGTTTATTCATTTGTTCATCAGCAATAGGAATGTGAAAGGCTGCATTAACAAAATACACACTTACTAACATGGTTAAGAACAATTGTAAATTTTCTTCTTCAAATACTGTATATTGTCCAGACTAAAACTAATTGCATTTTATACAGTGCTCCTTATCTGGTCAGCAGGTCTTACCAATTTTAAATTTCTTTTTGGTCAAAACTAAAATCATTATTTTATGAACAAATGTAGAAAAAAGGCCAAGGAAAAAAAAACTTTCACTGAATAATGAGGCTATGAATTTATATTTCTAGTAATGAATTATTGGAATCACTAATTTTTAGTTTCTATAATTCCAACATCACTATTTTTTTTTTTTCCTTTAATCAAGAATTGCTAAACAATAAAAAAAAAAAAAAAAAAATTGAGGGAGAACGCTTTTATATTTGTTTATTAAACGTGAAGAGAATTCAATTTCAAATTTACTAAAGTGGGTGTTTAAAGTGGATGGTAGATTATAATTTAACTTATTGAAAACTCTCAAACACTCCCTGTAAAGATCAGCTCTCAAAGTCGCATTGTTTGCATGACTTTGTGCATTATTTGCAAGGATGTTGTCATATTATGCCAGAGTATCCATGGGGCAGGTTACGGCAGGTTGAACATTGAGAGATATTTAAGGGGCTGGTTTGGGCAGGTTGAATACTAAAGGGTTAAATAGGAAATGTACTTCTAAATATGTAGGCACGGTGGAGTAATGGATAGCAGCTTGAATTGAGGAATTGGAGAGCAGAGTTCAAATTCTAGTTGAATCCATTACATTCACTTACATGCTAATACCCTTTGGAAAGGTATGAATCCTCTTCTCTACACCTCCCCCCAGCTATGCATAAATAGCAGGACAGACCGTGTTCTATAGCCTTGGATAGCAACTGGTCTACTGTAGAAAGAAATGGCAACCTACTGCAGGAAAAAAATCTGCCTCGTCAGTCATGTATCAAAAGATACATGATTGCCTAAGTGTGTATCACACATGGCACATATCTGACTGACTTCTAAATATATTATAATATTGTATCCATCAGTTAACAAGTTAGAGGTCAGAAGGTGAAGCAAAAATGTAATACACATTTATTCAGTGGGGGGGGGGGCAAACATAAGAAATAAAAAAAAATATTATTTGTATTATTTTCTTGAAGTGATTCATTATTTGCAGAATTAATGATAATATTCACATGCCGAGAATAATTTATATTTTTGGCTCAACAAAAGGCTTTCATTTAAATAAGATAATTATAAATATAAAAGTAAAAAATTGAAACTGCAATTTAACTTTTCTTCAGATGGCTTTAAAAGCTGTACAAAAAAAAAATTATTTTTTTTCATGATGTTCAACTTTAGGTAATATGTCTGTACCTATTTTAAATTCTTTATAAACATTATTATTTTATTTGGTTGGAACAAAAGTTTTTGCAGTTTCTAAATAAATTTAATATTCTACAAACTGCATGACCTTTCCTTCCAACCAGATAATTTAGTTAATTGTATAAAAACAAATCCAAGATGATACTATATCCTTGGGAAAAGTCTTTAACATTTTTAATTTGATAGGTACTGCTTTCAGTGGGTTTTAAATATGATTTGTGGCTGCCAGCTACTTTATACAAACACAATAGATTAGCATTTAACACTTCAGCACACTCAAACCTGCTTCTTGTAAATATTTGTGGTCAAAGTCTTATTGTTTGTGTGACTTCCTGCATTACTTGCAATGATGGTGTTGTCTATTATGATAGTATACATATTATGGCAGGTTGAATATTGAGAGCTGATATTCACGAGATGGGTTAAATGATGATAGGTAGCAGCAAGTAGTGTGGCTAAAGACGAGATCATTCTTGACTAGTTTACATGGCACGAGAATTGGTATATGCAGTTTGATTCAGTTCTGTTTGTAATTTCACTTGGTTGCCCAGGATAAAGTGGAATTTTGATAGTCAAAATTTGTTGTGATTAGTATTTATTTAAAACGAAAGAGCTCAACAAGACTGACAGCTAATACATGTTGAGCATAATAACAATAAATATAATAAAGAATTTTGGTAAATAAGAAATACAACAAAGTTTTACAATGATCTAATAATATCTAAAGTATGCTATACTTGTATGTAGCTACAATTGCTTTTAAAATCTTGTAACAAAAATAGAATCTCTCACTTCTATCTATCCACTGGTGTGGAGGGGTGGTGCATGCATATCTCTTATGTCAAGGCTTAATCTTAATTTTCTTCTCATGAAAATACATTTCTATGCAGAAATGGTAATTAATTCTAATGAATTTTTGAAAGGAATATTATCTCTTGAATACCACTTATAATGTTATTTTTTTTTTTCTTTCTTAGAATATTGTTCAACAGTTATTTTTAATTCAAGTTTCATATGAACTTTATTTGATATTTTGAGTGTCCGGACATTGATAAAACTTTCATTGCAGTATTGCAAAGTCAAATGGTTGAATGGGATACCTTATCTTTGATGGCAGTGTTTTGGTAATTAGATAGGAATTGGTAGACTAATTCAATAATATTTCTAATAATAGTAATAATTGATACACAAATGTCTCCACGCATGCAGTTTATGCATATAACAGCCTTGTTCTGTATAGAACTTTTAAGACTTTTGTTTAGGCAATTGAATTCCTTGATCTTTCAGCCTCTACAAAAAAAAAAAATCCCTTTTCTCTTGGCTACTCGATGTTAATTTCATTGTTTTTAAAAAAAAAACAAAAAAAAAAAAAATAGAAATGTCTGCTCAAATACATGTACACAAAAAAAAATATAATATTTACAGCAGTAATAAATAATGTTAGAATTACTTTGTTTTGGATACAAAAATAAATTCAGCAGATATAGGCTTTGAAAAGTCTGAACAAGAGATTTGCTTTTCTTAAATAGGGTAATTGAAGCTTACTTTGTTATGGTTTCCTGTGGCCTAATTGGTAAGGCACACTTGAATATGGTTTCCCTGAAGGAAATAGATTTGATTCCAGTTTTTGAAACACCTTTTATTTAGTAGCAATTCTTTACCTCTGGGTCAATTGACATTTATTGTTAAAAAAAAAAACAAATGCGTCTACTCAGACATGGACTCAGTATAACATAAGAAATATAACATCAGAAATAATGTGGAATTAAAAGTCCATTTATTACTTCTGGCAAAGAATGATTTGGCTGAAATGTGTTAACATAAAAGATGTCAGTTCAATTGTCCAAACACTATTTAGATTAACCTTCTTCTGTCAATAAAATTTGTATTGATTTCCTATCACTGACAATCCTTTTTTATATGAATTAGCAAGAAATATATATATATATATATATATATATATATATATATATATATATATATATATATATGTCTACACAATACAAGGCCTAAGAACTACTCAAAGTAGGGCATTACTGTGTAGAATTATATTAGTGTAGGAAAGAACGAGCGTTAGGAATATAGAGCTGAAGCAGACTTTAAGGAACCGGAAACCCAATTCTAAACAGGGAAACAAGGGAAAAATCTCTACTCCTATGTTTTTTGAGGGGAGGGGGACTGTGAATCAGACAATAGGCAAATCTATCTACTCCTGTTTAATTCTTTTTGTAGTATTTCTGTGGATAAACTTGAACAAAACAATAACAAAATATAAATTTGGGACTGTTAATCCTAAACTTCAAGCACAATACTTGACACCTTATTTGAAATTAAGAAAATACACTAAAAAAAAAAAAAAAAATTAAACACAGACCTTGTCCATCCTTTTTAATCAAATCTATGTGTGTGTATGAGAAAGTTCTTGTACATGGAGGTCTGTATTGTTTTTCATTGGATAGATAGACACATGTATTTGTCTTGTGGTGTTAATGTGTGTATGCACTTTTGTGCATTTGAATTCTAGTCAGCATTTTTGTGTTGGTCTGGTCGGTGTCCATGTGTATAATTTCTGAAGAGGGTAGTAAGGTGTTTCTGTATCATATTCCTAGTTGGTCTTGTGGGATTTGGGTGATAATGTGTGTGCATTTATATAACCCATTCCAATCTTTATTCCCTTACTGCTTCAATTAATATAGATTCATATCTAACTGTAAACACTTTCAGGAACATTAGGTGTGCCCAGAATGTAATGTTTGAACCCAGCAAATGTGTAGAGATTGATATGAATAGTGGTTATATGTATGCATTCAATTTGGAGGTGTGGGTGGGCTAACAGTTACCAACACTGAAAATGGAATTGGCAGTCAGGGTTCAAGCTGCAGCTGAGACTGTTTGTGTTTACTTTACACTAATGTCTTTGGGAAGGTATGAATAAGATTTTGAAAATCTCTGTCAAATCTTTTTTCACCCACCACTCTCTAAGCTACAGGCTAAATAGCAGCATAGGCCTGGCTATTTAACCTTTGCTGGAGACTAGTCTAGGTGAAGAACAAAAATCTAAACTGTACTATTATTTATGTTGATTTTATTTTATTTTTTAATCATTTCACTCCAAGCAAGGCAACAAAGCCACTAAGACACAAGTTATCAAGTGTGAAAGAATAAGAAAAATATTTATTAAGCAGTGAGAGCAATAAAACAGGAAGACAGTAGATAATGTTGCATTTAAATTTTTGAAGATCAAATTTGGCTGGAAATCAAGAAGCCAGAAGAGTTACACAGGCGAGAAGTGTAAGAAAAGAAACTATTCACAAAGAATTTACGATTACATCTAGCAGCCAATTCAACTGTGAAATGATGAGACTTTGTTGCCAATCTAGTACTGCACTTAAATTCATAAACCAGATTT